>PVIR01006169.1:19964-67346 GCA_004026965.1 Petromus typicus | reverse complement strand
AAAAAAAATGACTTGCCTATATTATTTTAAAGAAAAGAAAAAAGTATTAAACACATGTGAAAGAAAATATAAATTCTTTAGGTTCCCATATTCAATAATAAGCAAAGTGAAAAGAACTGGATTTTTTATTTAAAAATGTTTGATAATAATAATGAATAAATTCAGGGATATCTTATAAAACAACCCAGAGTAAGTTTATCAAGAACATCTAAACGTGTACATGAATTCCTCTGATACTATGAAGCTGTTAGAGATTGGACTGGAGGAAATGTTTTGAACTTTGAATGTATTTTTAATTACTTTTTAATCTTTATTTTTAAATGCTATAAATAATATTTTCTAATTATAATGATTCCAAACACTAGTAAAGGATATAAGCTGAGTAGTAAAATCTTTTCCAATTCTAGTCCCTAAAGCAATGACCTTCTAATCTAATTCATTAGCATATTTTAATTATTTTTTCCTGCTTTTAATGGGTGTGCGTACTTTCACTCTCATACAAGAAGTGGTGGACCTCTCCTTGAACATGGCATGCTGGTTCCAGGGGTTGGTACTGTGCCTGACTTTTCCCTGGGTCACCTCCCTGTTCAGTGGTCTGAGTAACAAGTTATCTCTGCGGCTGGTGCAGGAATTTCTCAGTGCAATTAAATGAAGGAAGTGATTTGGAAAAGTTTTCTTTTCCTTTCTGTACTGGGTGTTGAAGCTTTCCCACTGAGTTACATTCCCAATACCCTCCCCCCACACTGTATATTTAAGTTTTAAGTCTCTTAAGTTGAAACTTGCCACAGCAGAATGCATTTAATATGCTGTCCTGCCTCAGCCTGCCAGAATGCTGTGCCACAGCCCTGGCTAAGAGAGAGGTTTTATTCTGTTTTCTCCTCAATCACTCAAGGAAGCAATGTAACTTCATAAATTTCCTTTTGAATCCCCATTTTTTTTCTGCTTTGACCCCTGCTCTCCATCATTTATGCATCACTTTTACTCTCATTTCTTACAGTATCTCAGCTCTCGAAGTAACCTTCTTCAACAGCCTTTTCTAGTTTATCAGTCTGTCCACTGCCACGTTTCCCCAGAATTATCATTCGCAAACACAGGTTTGGTCCTTCCCACTTGAAACTGGATGATCCTCCTTGTCACTCACCACTGAGATATGTTCTTTCATTTGCAGCACAGACTTCAGACCTTTTTTTCATGCATTTCACAGCTCATTCTTGGTTGCATTGATGTCTGCTTACAGCTTCCCAGCCTTCACACTGATAATTGTTCCTTCAGAAATGGAGCTCTGTGTCCCTTCTCTGTTGTCCAGTGATGTGCCATTTCTATTGCATTTCCCATAGTCACTGTGAGCTTAGACTGACTTGCTCTGTTCCCTCTTCAGGATTTCTGTTCTCCATCAGTAGGTGAAATCTGTATGTCATTTTATATGCAAAATTTGTAGAGTTTGAGATATTGGACTTTGTGCCTTTTCATGTTGTGTGGATGGAAGTGGTAGGTGTGTATGCTCTGTGGCCTTTTTAGCTCTCTATGCTTCTTGCCTGTATTAGAAAACTTCTCAAGTGTAAGAATGCTATCAACTTTCTTTTCATTCTTACATTTTTCGTACCATGTGGCAAGTGCCTAAAAAGTCTCCTATGTATGTTGAGGAGTACTTGCACAAGAAAATAACAAATTGTTAGAGGTCACGGGATGTGCTTATAGAATATATAGACATTATGAGGGTCGGAGAAGAAATGACCGAACAACTTCCACCAAATCCAAAGGGCTTAATTTAATCTACCTTGAGTACTAGGAGGAAAGATGTGTTTTCCATGGCTGTAGGATAGTAAAGGAAGTAAAGAGGGCATTGATCCCAGTGCTCTGAGAGGCTGAGACAGGAGGACAGGAAGTTCAAGGCCAACTTGGGCAACTTAGTGACTTAGGCTGTGTCTCAAAATCTCAAAGATAAAGAGGAGTGGAGATGGAGCTCAGTGCAAAATCATGAAGCTTAGTCACCAGTACAGTCAGTCAGGGTGGGAGAATCATGCTAGGTTGTGATACAGTGTGTGTTATGGCCAATGTGAATGGCCTTTGGAATTTTTCCTTCTCTGGGGCTGTGAATTTCATCTCAAAGAAAGAGAAGACTGAGCTGCAGCAGGCATCTGGGAGGCCTGGAGATAATGTCCGATTTTAGCTCATAGATTTTCAGTAATGAGCAAGTTTTGTTCCGCAGTCATTATCATGATCTCAAATACCATTTTGTGTGAAGTGGACTAGATTATCTGAAAATTCTTTGTATTTAGATATTTTGTAATTATCAGACTCTCTTAATACTTAAAGCTAATGAGAATCACTGAAAAACTTAAGCAACTTTCTCTCATTCTTTGAAATGACATGAAAGTGAAAGTTTCTGTGAATGAATGTAGATCAGAGTCCCAGACATATGTTTTGTGTTTCATATTAAACTTTTTCTAATCTTAATTTGCAGTTACTGGTTGAGACTTGAACTCATTTTTTTTTCTTCTTTCATTTCCTTTTTTTTTTGACAAACACTATGATCTTTGCTGGTTAGAGTTGCCTAAATTTACCAGTGGGTTACATTTAGACTTCAATGGGCTGGTCAAGGATATTAATCTAGTATCATATGCTACTTGAAACAAGTGATACAAAAAGTAAATAACTAAACACTCAATAAAAGAAAACCTTTCTCATTCTGTGTAGCTTTTTTGCAGTCTTTTAAAAGGAAAATTCTTTTTTGACTAATTTAAATGAATAAAACAGTTGTATGCCTCTGTGTTCTCGATTATTGATGTTTATGAGAAAGAAAAAGTAGAAAACTTTCAAATATCTACAAATAACTATTTTGATCAATAGCATTTTAACATCTTGATATTATTTCCGTTTTAACTTTTCTGCCATAATACTTGTCTGCCAATATATATATTTCACCCTAAGTAGGTTCAATTATCCCTGCATGAGAATAACTAAGTCTTTTGCATTTATTTTTATTTAGCATCAGTTATATAGTTGTTTTCCATACAAAGAGTGAAAGTTGTGGGATATTTTTTCCGTTTTAATTGCTTAGGAACTATTGAAGAAATTAAGCAAGCTGATCTCCTTATGTCAATTGTGTACTTCTAGTATCCCACTAATTATGTGTTTTCTTAAGTAAGCAAGTATTATTGGCATTTTGGCACTGAATAAATTCCAGGGTAAATTAAATCTGGCGGTATGACAGCTATTCTTAGCATTTCATTTGCCAAGATGATCTTTAGTTGCAGGATCAGAAATTCTGGATCCAGATTTATCATCCAGTCGTTTGCTCTCTGTGTGTCCTTAGATGAGATATCTTAGTCCTTTTAGAATGCTGTGCCAAAATATCAGAAACCTGTGGCTTAAAGAAAAGAGAAATTGATTTCTCCTAGCTGTGGAGCCTTCAAGTCTAAGGACCAGCACATCTTTGCTGTCTGTGGAGGTTCTACTTCCATGCTAATCGATGCCACCTATGTGCTGTGTCCTCACATGGTGAAGGTGCTAGGACTCTGTGGCCTTTTTATGAAAACGTTCATCCCTTAGATGTGTGCTCCTTCCCCTGCTTAATCGCTCCCGGGTGCCCTTTCTTTTAACATTGTCCCCCTGGGGTTAGGATTTTAACATGTAAATGTTGAGGTGAGTTTGACACTCAGACCATAACAGAAATCACCTCCTTTCAGCAGGGTACAGGTTTGTTTTTCAGCCCTTCATGTGTTTCCACAGTGCTGTACTATTTTTAGTGGGTCACTTTCCACCTGTTTTTACTCTTATATTTTATTGAGAAATTATTTCTTGACTGTAGATTTTTTACCCTCAGTGTGTCTTTCTTGACAGAATGAAGAGATTTTTTCTGATATTGAATGGACTGACTTTACATGTTATTTTGGTCCTCTCCCTATCAACTGTTGTTCTTCTAGGATAATTTCTTATAGTTAGATTCAATTTAAAAACATATATTTAGGTAACTTTATTCTAATGTGACAAATTTTTTTTAATCTTACTTAGACACATTTTAATTCAGAGATACTTTGGTCTACTCACCCTCAAAATAGCTGGCTGTAAATGCTGTTTGGAAAGATTCATTCAAATAGAAGTGTCCAGTAAATATCTCACATGGGGCCTTCATGAGATGAAAATCTTTCACTAAGGTGATGGGACATTTCACTGATTTTCAACATATTGTTAATTTCCTAAGTTTAAATGTCAAGTGGGATTTGACTTATTTTTGATTTAATGAATCAAGAAATAAATGTAGCTATTAATGAACCTATAATATTTGAAAGAGATACCTTATTTACAAACACACTGACTCAGATGCAGAAGGAGGGAGACTTTCAAGGTGACAGTGAGTAGATGGATGCTTCTGTGATTGTACGTCTTCCTTGTCATCCATCACACAGTTTATCTCACTCCAGAATATTGTGGCCGGGAAGGATCTTTCAGGCCTCCTGAGTCTGTTGCACCCACACTCTTGTTTTACACATACAGGAAATGAAAGAGAGAGGGCCAGCAAGTTGCTGGAGGACACGGTAGAGTCAGAGACAGCACCTTCACAGAAGCCAGCTTCCTTCGTCAACTCATCCTCTGGCTGTCACCTCTCAGTTTGACTTCAGTTTCTAGACCTTCTTCTCCTTGTACTTCACTGTGGCCCCACCTGTCACCTTGCTTTGCCAAGACATGAAGCTCACCTCTGCCCCGGGAGGTTCACTTCTGGCCCCGGAAGGAAAGCACTCCACAGCTTTGTGTGTCTCAGATGCCGGCTTGGGTATTTGAATGACTCCGCAAGGTGTTATCAGGTGTTAGTGCCACGTGAAAACCACTCTGTCCCCTTTATCCATCCATTTCTTACTTTGTATTATTATATAAAACTATGGTGTTTATTTGTTTGCTTTCCTTATCACTTGATTCTCCACCACTGGAATTTAACTCCATAGGTGTAAAAATGCTGTTTATCTTTTAGGATTCTTTCTCTCAATTTTAGAATAGAACTTGGCCAAGTGCAAATAACCAGTCATTAATTATTAAATGAGTGAATGAATCTCATTCCTATCATGTAGCACATGGGGGGGGGGGTCAAATGCTTGTTTTTTGTGTGAGATGGAGCATACAGCTCAGACACTTCTCTGAATGTATCTTTGGGTAGGCATTGTAACCGCTCTGAGCTGAGTCTTTCTCAGGTTCAAAATGTATATAAAATTTATATCTGCTTATAGATTTTGTGTGAGAATTAAAGTAATGATAGCCACAGTTCTTAGGGTAAATAACTTATGGGTTAGTTTAACTTTAGTCCTGGATGTTAATTCTGTGTTGTCCTAGGTTATCTCTGTAGAAAGTAGTTTCAATTAGGGACATTGGTGGTAGGCTGTGCTACCTGTCCCTGTGTATGTGAAAAGGTCACAGAATTAAAGACAGGCCAAGAAGTGAGCTCAGAAGAATAAGGATTGGAATAAAACTGGAATCTAGTCACCAGGAATATCAGGACATAGTCCCTGCCTTCAGCTGTTTTCTGTTCTTTGGTCACACGTGTCGAGACTTCGATTCTGGACACGTGGCGCACACACACCTGCAGTTCTGTGACTCCAGGAGATGGATGCAGGGGTGTTATAAATTGAAGCCTATTCTGGAAATTTAAAGACTTACTGAAATTCTGCCTCAGAATAGAAATGAAGGGCTGGGAATTTAGCCCTGTGCAAGGCTCTGGCTTTGCTACTCAGTGCCATAAAATAAGTAAATAAATAAATACATGTTTTTAAAGTCTCAAATTCCAGGTGAAGGTACCACTGGTGGATGAATGGATGAGGGAAGGAATTGAAAATAAAAAATGTTTAAACTATTCAAATGACAGTGAAAATGGCCCTGGCTGATGGAGTAATAGACATTCACATTATTTGATGGTCCCCCCACCTGCATTGGGTGGATTGGGTGGCTGTCCAAACCCAGTCGCAAGCTCCAGTCTGGGAATGGATAGGAGTCCTTGGCTGCCTTGGTGAAGAGTGTTTGATATTTGCATTTTCCCTTGTGAACAGCCAGCTATGAGAATGGCTGGGTTTATCTGGCATCCAGCTTCCCACTTCCTGAGTCATGTTGGAAGGAAACCTCTCCGATGGTCTTTTTGGTGAGGAGCACTGAACAGAGCGGAACAAGAGTCCCTTCAAATCAGTACTAAAGTGCATTTAATAGCCAGATATTGACGAGCTGAGTAACTCATGGGGAGATTGTAGAATGTGCCTTTCTCATCATGGTGTGGCTTTAAAAGTTAAGTAGTAGTTTTTATATCTTCTCTCTTCAAAACTTTGACTGTTGTTGTATTGGGAAGAAAGTTTTGGTGATTGAATCTTTTGTGGTTGTTATTTATTGATCATGGTAGGAAAAATTTGTGGAAATTCATTGTTTTTTTTGTGACCACTGAGCCTCTGAACCTTATTCTCATACTTGGAAAACTTTACTCTCTGTGATCCAGGGTGTCATAGCCTTTCTGTCTTGTTGATGGTGAAATTGTTGGCTGCCGCCTTTCCCCTCAGCCTTGCTGTGCAGTGGACATGTGGCCAACTCCCACCCTCTGTGTAGTCTGCCTCAGATGCGGAGTGTAGGCCAATGATAGGATGAAGCTGGTCTTGGAGGAACCACAGGGAGCAAGGTGTGTGCTGAGAAAGGTGGTCTCAGTGCCCCGTTCTCACAGATGCAGCCTAGAGGTTCAAGCTGCCATGTCTGACGTTTGGGGTTAGTGACAGTAAGGATGCCCCCCCTTACCGTTTTGTAACACGTCCAGGTCGTCAGATTTGGCTTCCATTCTATAGTAGGTTTTGAATTTTCCTGGTGATTTTGTGAACCCACTAATACCCTTTGAATAAGTTCCTTTTCTGATTAAACCAACCAAAATTGATTTTTGTCACTTGCAGCTAGAACTCTTTGCTGATATTAGGAATTTATGCATCTTTCTGATATGATAGTATAATCTGTTGTCTTATCCATTTGTTAATTCATTTATGTATTCATGAATTGTTTGGGTTTTTTAAATTCACTTCCTTGAAGAGTGTGTGGGAAATCCTTTCCAGGCACTGTCATAAAGGGAATAGCTCTGTGCCTGACATTACAGGAGAGAACCCTGCTCCCAGGGTACTTCATTATCAGAGGACATCGATGATCAAAAGAATACATGGACAAATGAGATGCTCCAAGCTATTAGTGAGTTTTATGGATGTAACTTAAAGAAATAATGAGATGGAAAGGAGGTGGGCTAGGGAAAGTCATCTTTGGAGTCAGATTTGATTTGCTGTATAAGGAGGAAGCAGCCAGTGAAGGAGGGGAGGAGTTCCCTGGCAAGGGAAAACCATATACAAATGAGCTTGGCATGAAATTAGGGAACAAATATATATGTTTGCCAAGCTTGTCTACAGCCATCCAGCTAGGAAATACTGGAGCCAAGGTGCAAATTCAGTTAATCTGTCATGCAGACTTTCTTAAAATTATAGCTTAAAAGATAAAGAGACAAAATTGTAGATGCTAGAAGAGACACAGTGATGTTTGATGAAGGAAGATCTCCATCTCCCCGGGAAGAGGACTGAGAAAGTGAAAGGCCAGAAAAGGATACAGGGTTTTGGAGGAATATTTTTGTAGAGTCTAGAAAATTAGAAATGAAGCACTTCTGATTGCTGCTGTAGTAGTAAAAACAAATTCAGGAAAGATGGATGTGGAGTTGGAAGGTTCAGTCACTTTTTGCTCCTAAGGGGCTTATGTTTGAGAGTGAAAGTTGGACATTAATTTGATGAGTAACACTTGTCTAGTTCCAAATGTGACATGAATACTCTGCATAGTTTGAGACTGTATTCCAAGAAGGCTGGAGCTTGCCTTGAGGCAGGGGTGATCCCGGGGAGAATTCCTCAGAGAAGTGACATTGCACTCCTGAGAATACAGAAAGAAGATGGAAAGGGTGTGGGTAGAAATTGCCAAGTTTGATGCCTTACACTGTCCTGTAGCTTGTTCACAGCAAGGTCCAGCCCAGAGTTCAGCTCTGAGTCAAGGCTTCCAGGGGAGTGGTTGGTCTTTCTTTGCGGAGTGACAGGGACTTTCAAGTCACATCATCGCAAACATCTGCATATGCAGACACTCGGAGGCTCCATCAGCTGCTTTCTCCAGGAGAAGCAGTGATTGCTAATGACATTTTCAGTGTCTGCGATACTTAGATCACTTTATCAATCAAATGTGGCGTTAGTAGCATCCCTGCCACCTGTCTGTTTCCATCAGTGTCAGAGAGTATTTCACTGTGGGCCACAAGTGCCAGCTGTCAGCCCAAAACAAACTGGGGTCTGCCCCAGGATAAGTGTGCTCAGAGAATTGCTTTAAATTGAATCTCTCATCTGACAGCCCCTTCTGAAGATTTGAGATTCAAAAAGGGAAAATAAACAAATTAGAGATGAGTAAACAAACATGTGGCTGTTTATGAGGTGTCAGGCTGGCTGTTACTGGGGCTGCATTAATCACTCTGTCTTTTCTTTCTCTTGCTGGCCTGGGTGTCCTGGATGTTCTATTCAACTACAGGTGAATTTAAGAGGCAGCTATGTAATTGGGCTACTCAGTTGCTGATGGGATAGGACTGGGCTTCCCAAAAGACAGTCGTTGTTCTCCATGCACAATGTCTTGACTGAGTTGGAGGAGGAAGAGGGTGTTACAGCTTGTGCTTAGATGCCTCCCAAGGCCTCACATCATCCCAGGTGGAGCTTTGTAAGTCTGTCTTGCTCTGGGATGTGAGATGTTGGGATCAAAGATGTAGTACGCTTGCTGGTTTGCAGTGTGATGCTTGGGCTAAGGTCTGAGTGCTGCTCGCCCAGGGCCAGAAGCCAAGATATGATAGCAGAGGCGGAAAGAGGTCTCCTCTTGTTGCTCGCCACTTGCTGCCTTCTGCATTCCTGCTTTTTCTGGACTTTTTCTGCTCTGTGACGCCCTCCACCAAGTGTCACCCAGCCTTGGAACCATCCCACTGTGACTGAGATCTCTACAAAACTATGAGCCAAACAAACCCTTTGTCCTTTAACTTTGATGTCAGGTAATGTGTCTTAGCAACAAGAAAGGTAAGTAAGATGGGGAGGAGTCAAGAAATTGAGCTAAGAGATTCAATGTCCAGCATCACCCGCAGGTATTGTGCTTTCTGTATCGATGTAGAGTCTGTTTAATACTGCTAATATCCTGGAAAGGGAGACATTATTCTTCTCCACAACTTCTACACAAAACCTTCAGCAGCACCCACCAAAGCCCTCGTTATTATCGCTGTCATCAGCATGTCTGGTTGCTGCACAGGCAGCCAACCAGTCACTGTAGTGTCGTATTTAGTGCAGGTAAAAGGTAGAAAGGTCATTGCCAGGGTCACGGAGGAAGGGAGATGGAAGATGTTGTTCAAAGGATACAAATTTTCAGTTAAAAGGAATGTGTTCAAAAAAATCTATTATGTAAAGGTTGTAACTATAGCTAATAGGAATGCATTTAAATCTTAAAAATTGCTAAGAGGGTGGATTTTAAATTTTCATACTACAGAAAATGATATGTGAGGTAATAAATATTTTAAGCAGCCCTAGTGAGCCATTCCGTTAGGTATATATATTTCAAAGCATCATGTTGTATGTGATAAATGTACACCACATTATTGTCAGTTTAAAACTTTTATTAAGAAAACTGTGCCCCCTAAATCAACAATTTAAAAGGCAAAGTCCTAAAAATATGACTCCCTTGCCTGTGGTATATAGCACCATATCTGAAGAGACTCTTTATTCAGCTTTTCTCTAGTTCCCTTTTCCCACAGATGTCTCACCTCACGCATTCCATAGTCCCCAAAGACCTTCCCCCGTGTCTTACCCTTTGCTGGGATTTTCCTCTCGGAGTCCTCTTCACAGACAGGTCCAGGTTTCTCCTGTCCCGTAGCCTTTTGTTTCTTTTAGGATAAAACAATTTAACCTTTTTGCCTTCTCCCTTCTGCCTCTGTACCTTCAGCTTTAAGATTCTTTTAAAGCTGACTTTTGAGACAGAGGGTCTGGCTTCCCTCTAGACTCTGACACTCCTAGCTGCGTGCCCTTGATCGTGTTATTTTATTGATCCAAGTCTGTTTTCTAATAAGATCTACAGAATTTGGACCAATTTGCAGATTTAAAAAGTTAATATATATGAAACAGAATGGTACCTAATAGAGCAAGCTCTAAAGATTAAATAGTAATATTGCTGTTATTACCATAGTCAGTTTATAAGGAGTAAAATGAAGAAATTCAAGTAGCAGGTGTATCTTCACCATAAGGTGGAAAGAGGAAAAATGATGAGACCATTACGTCCGCTTTGGAGAGGAAGAAGCTTCCATTAAGAGTTAAATTTATATTGTCAGTAATACTCAGTGCTAGTTCTTAAATCAACAATTTTAGTCATATCACTATTAATGGTTGTTAATAATTCACAGTAAAAGAACATTGGTAGCATACTACCACTTTCTGAGTGCCTCTGTCTCCTCCATTACTTACATCTACATTATCTTATTTAGTGTTTATAATAGCACTTTGAGGTTCATATCATTACTGATACAATTTAACCAATGAAAAATTCAAGTAATGAGCAAAATAGCGTTGCTGGAGACAGTATTTCTAGATTATCTTCGTGTTGTCCCCTTACACTTAAATAATGGAACTACGTACTCTGCACCTTGAGGCAAAGTACATCAGAAGGTATGAGCCTCCAAGGGCTGAAATCGCTTGTTACTGCTGAGCAACACAGTGAGCCACTGCAAGAGAAATTTGGAGCATGGACGCAAGCTTGTGCTTCAAGTCCAGGCTCTGAACGAGTAGCTCCTACTGAGCGTGAGGGGCCGCGTCCAGGCTACAGAGAATGGTGAGAAAGTCTGCATGCAGTGAAGACCTAGGGGAGCAAGTAATAACTTCAGATGGGTTGGAGGGGAGCCAAGGCTTGAAAGAGGAAATGGCAGCAGATGATGGCATGGCTTTGATTTTACTGTAGTGTAGTATAAAAACCTACAGTCTTAGTGTCATGACAGATTGGGAAAATAGAATTATGGTCTACTAAAGAAGTTGAGGAGTGAGGAAGAGAGAATCCCATGAAGGGGACCACAAAAGCAGTATTAATTAAACTCTTTACAAATTTCTTATTTCTCCCTAAACTGTGCACGTATGGAGGCTAAAAGAAATGAACAAATTTTTTTTCTAGTGTTTGCCCATTGCAGTGAGAGTAAACTTTAGAGTTTGAATAAAGTCCAATTTAACAATTAAATGCATGCCAAAACAATAATACATGTATCTATTCATAGGAATGTAATAAGCTAAATATGGCATATGATATACAGTATCCAGGATATAATAATTAACTATAAGGAGGTATAGGAACAAAATAGCAAAATACAAATACTCCAGGTAGCAACTTCCAATAACTTCAAATGATTCAAATGTTAGAACGAATAGAGCAGGAATTTGAAAAAGGCATTGCCATGATCTAGGTAACATTTTTATCACTGATGGATCACGCATACAATGGTGATCTGTACAGTTGAGATGCCTAGCAGCCTATATCGTTTGAGTGATGGTCAGCATATTTATTATTCTCTGGTGTTCAGATAGTCTTGGGATCACTCGATAATGAGCTTCTCAGTGTGAATCCCCATTGTTAAGTGATGCTTGACTTCATTGTGGTTATCCTTAAAACTATAGATCAAAATGTGCTCATAGCAGAAAAACAAGAGGTGTGTTCTTTATGGTTATTTGTACTGCATCCCCATCTTTTTCTTGGGATCATGTTTTCCATGTAACAGACTTGAAAGTCAGTTTTTCATACGGCTGTAACAGAGTTTAAAACAAAATCCTGGCAATCATTTCCTAGTAAAATTTCAGTGGTATTTAAGAGCTTAGGTAATGGTTTCTTCTTAATCCTTTGGTAACTTTATCACCAAAATATGATCATTCATTTCATTTTCTTTAAATAAATGCTGTTGGAATCACATGGTACATTTTTCCTGCAGCAGAGATCGAG
The DNA here is from genome assembly GCA_004026965.1 of Petromus typicus. Lineage (NCBI taxonomy): Eukaryota > Metazoa > Chordata > Mammalia > Rodentia > Petromuridae > Petromus > Petromus typicus. The sequence goes on along the minus strand of PVIR01006169.1, from coordinate 55,328 downwards.
CTCAGGACGTAACACTTGCCAGGCAGGCACTGCACCCCTGAGCTACACCTCTGAGTGCCCCATATGGTGTTTGATGACACAGTTCCAGACACACTGTGTGCTTAGTAACGTGTCTTTATCTCCAGCACCACCATCCTACCCCCTTTCCTGTATGGAATTCTACTTTGCCAATATAATTTTATTACTGTATCAAGTAGTCAAAGAGGATGAATCTAACCTGAATGCCTGTTTCTTCATGTACTTATTCTACATTTACTAATCACCTACGTTGTTCGTCAAAATGTAGAAGAAATAAAGTCACGTGGAACATTTGGGCTCTGGTCTTAATGAATTGTATAGCTCCACTGAAAATTAAATAATGTGCATAGATGGCAGACGAAGAAGCCTCAGAACTACATTTATTTTTTCGATCTTTTTGCCTTTGGTGGAGATGCTTAAATTTTCCAAAGGTCAATATTTGCCTGGATGGCAGTAATGAGAAGTCACAGTTCAATCCCTTTGTTAGAGGAAGGTGGGACTCCGCCCCACAACCCAGAGCGCTCCCCGGCAGAATGTGCGCGCGCAGTATTTCAGCCTCTCACCTAGGGATTCACACACTTCTATTTTAGAGATTCCTCCTTGTACTGATGCTTCCATGCGGCCTGTTTTCCTACCGGATGGCTCACAAGAGGGGAAGATGCTTTGGGGTTGAGTTGGCCTCTTTGAACCTTTTGCCGTTCCGTAATCCCCATTGCGGTCTGTAGAGGGCAGCCTGCGCCGTTCACTGTGTCTGTGCTCCTTACGGAAGGATTAGGAAGAAACCATTACTTAAACTCTTAAATATTATTGAAATTCTACTAGGGAATGATTGCCAGGATTTTGGATGTGGAGACCGCAGTGCCCGCCTTTGCCTTCTCCACAGGCTGGGCCCGCTTTGGTTTCAGTGGATTTTCACTTCTGGTGAGCTCCAGACCCTCTCTCAGCCAGATGGCTTCTTCTAAGTGTGTGTGGGGCTTATGAATTGTTTCCTTTAATCACAAAAATAATAGTACTTATTGTAAGTTAACGTCAAACCAAACCAAACAACAAAAGCACAGTGAAAACTCCCAAACCTCTAGCACCATATAGTTTAGTATAAACTATACAGTAAACATGTACTTGTATCCCACTTAGGGAAATGTGTTTACGGTGTATACATCCCTTCCAGACGATGTCTAAGGATGCCTGTGTACTCATGGACCTTTTTCTTACTCAGACAGAACCATATTGCTTTTCAAAAAATCTATTGTAGCCACAGTCTCATAGTAGATCGCCTTATTTGACCACTTGGTATCAAGCGTGTAGAGTCCAGCTTAGAGTAGGACATGTTAATTATTCAACTTAGAAGCAGAGCTCTTCTCATTATCATAATTGTTTCTGTTCAACAGATATAATTAGAAGACCTGTGCCATGCGCTGCCCGTGAGGTAGATAAAGATAGATGTGATGAAGATGTGAATCTTCTAGAAACTCAAAAGTTAGTGGCACCAATACTATGACAAAAAATAACACTAGTAAATGTAGAATTTTATTGTTTCTCCTTGACTCATGGTTGTATTTCATTTTCTTATCTTTGTAAACTGATATTTAACATATTATGAAATCAAGCAAGTATTGAGATAGATTGCCTTTCATCTTCACTGGACCTGTCATGGAAGATGCCGGACCTGTGCAAAATGAATTTAATCTTAACCATGTACTGACACAAGTTATTAAACCCATCGGAAGTATTATGATGCATACCAGTGGATTTGTTTTGGGAGTGACAAGCATTAAGTCACATCTACAAATCAGTAGAAGTTAGGAAGACATTAATTCTTCATTTCTCATTTTGAAGAAAGAATACCAAGTTAGAAGTGTCACCAAGAAAAGGATTTTAGGAATGGTAAGTTGAAGCAGAGTTTGGAAAGTAATGTATTACTTTGTGGTATTTTACCAGTAGTACATCCCCTATTCTGCCTAATGGACAGATTAAGCTTTATTTGTTTTTTTTGGGGGGGGGGGTTGGAATAAGCAGCGTATGGTAGACCCTCAGAAGATAAATTTGTTGAAGGAATCAAGAGAGTGAGAGAGATGAATTGGAGTGAGAAAACAGCCAAAGTTCATTCACTCAGAAATATTATTGGACACCAACGCTGTGCCTGACTGTGCTAATAATCCAGGGAAAAAAATAGGAAGGGTGCACAGATGAGCCCTGTCCTGTAGAGAATGTGAAAGGCAGCGAGGAAGACAAATACTGTGGGACTAGCTCCTCCACCACCCAACTCCAGCGGTTGAACCTTTACAGAGAGGATGCTTTGCGGGGTCTTTAGTGGATACATAAAATCATGGGTGAAATAATAATAAACATTGTAATACATATGATGTTCTTCCTATATGTACGTATTTATAATAAAGCTTAATCTGTCCATTAGGCAGAGTAAGAGTTGTACACCCGGTAAAATACCATGAAAAAAACCTAACGTACAGCAGTGGAATTTATGAGAATGTGTTAGCCTTTTTTTCACACTATCTTCTAATTTTACTTCATCCAGTTTTTACTAACGGATGTACTATGTTGCTTCTTGCTGGTACTTTTGAGCTGCTCACATTACTGCTCTTGTGCTTTTGGGCCATTATTAAGTGAAATAAGGGTGACTCGAGTGAGGCACCCACTGTGGTACCGATCTAGGTGATCTTCTGTGTGCAGTGACCACTAACAGTGTGGCTCAGTATAGAGTTCATAACGTGGACAGCGCTGTGATTCATGTCCCAGGTGGTGCTCAGCAGGGCCATGGGAGAGTTCATGGTCTGCTGCTTACAGTATATGAATTCCTTTTTAAAAGAGAGATTTTCTCTATAACATTTCTGGGCCATAGTTGGCCATGGCAGAAGGCAAACCTGAGGTTCAGGGAGAACCACGATAGCCACAGTCGCCATAGGTTCTAGAAAGGAAAGGCTCCTGGGTGACGAGGGAATGCTCAGAGCGCCCAGAGTGCTGCCATCACTGCTCTCGAGACTCGGAACTCTCGCGGGAGCTTGATGTGGAGTGTTGGAGAGTACGAGCAGACTGTGTGGCGTGGAGTAGGGCCAGGTACCCTCAAGGAGTAGAAGACAGACCAGGGTTACTGAAGCCAGGAGGGGGAGGTAGGTGGCAGCCCAGGTAGGGCTGGAGAAATGGCGGTGGCCTGCTCAGCTGAGCCTTGAAGGCCACAGTGAGCAGTTTATTCTCACCCTAGGAATTTGAGGAGTCCTGAAGGGCTTAAACACCGGGAGGGTCAGGCTAAGATTTGCTTTGTAAAAGTCACTTTGAAATAAATAACAAGAGGAAAAATAATGTGATGATAACAAAAAAGGAAATGAAGCTTATATAGAGAGAGGTTGGGGGTTGTAGGGTGGGCAGAGAAATGGGAAAAAGTGACAGTGAAGTTGTGTATCTACTGGTACAAACTCTCCATGTTGAATGTGATGATGTGTATTTATAAAGAACCAATAAAGATTTGAATAAAATAAAAGTTACTTCAACAGCATTGTAAAGTCATCTAGGAAGAGAAGAGGGAGAAAGATGAGAATGCCTATACTCTCCCAAGGGACGGTGAAATTCAGAGGTGACGGGGCAGGAAGAGTTGTGAGGAGAGTGCAGAGACAGGAAGGTGGGTGGAATAGAGAGATTTTTGAGGAAAAGTAACAAGTCATTATGAAAAAATAAAGAAGCCAGGGCTACAGGGACTGGAGGGTGTCAAGGGTGATGTGTTTTGTTGGGTGGTGCAATAGATTTTCTGTTCCTGTCTTTGATGTGCTACAGGGTCTCTTTAAATTGCTCCGACTGGACTTAAAGTTGAGGTCCTGGTCGGATTACAGATGTGGACCCCTTTGACTGGCTTGGGTGGTGAAAAGTTATAGGATAAACCTTCTTTCTGTTTGGGGTGTGTTGATTTTCAAGTACTGTGAGTTGTTTGTCATTAATGTCTCCCAAATTAGGTAACAGTGTATTGTGTCATTATAGAAGAGATAAAAGAAAATAAGTGATCCTGTAACCCAAAGTCATACAAGTAGTTAGGACTGTGTCTGGATTTGCAATCATACTGAGCTGATTTGTATGTCTATGCTTTTCCTACTGTTCTTTTCTTGTTGATAGTTTAATCAAATATTTGCCAAGTGAATGATAAATATAAAGACCCTTTGCTAATTACTTAAAGAAAACATTACTTCAATGGAAATTGGGTTGTGCCCTCCTTGACCTCCTTTTTTAAATCTTTAAGCAGAATTAAATAGTAAGAGATTGAAATTCCGAGCTTAATCACTGCAAATTTTCATGCCAAAACAACACAGTCCCAGTTATTTGAATGTAACTGTTTATATAAGCACAATAAAATGGCCCTACAAAATCCATCAGCCACTAACCAGGCTAGTTACAGCCTATCTGCAAAGTGTGTCTGGCCAGACCAGCTGTGTCATTCTGTCAGAGCTGAGCCTCATTTCCTCTTTTGGTTTGTTGCTCTTGGAAACTGAGCATAGCTGCCACACAGGGTGGTAGCATAGTGTAACAACGAAGTCATGTGGACCATTGGCGCGCTGGACATCTTAAGGGTCACCCCGCAAAGCCTCCCATTAATAGATGAAAGTCAGAGCACCTGGCAGAGAAGAGGCCAAAAGCAATAGAAATGGTAACAGTCCAGCTGAGGTAGGAAGATGGCAATTTCAAGCCCAACCTGCGCAATTCAGTGAGACCCTGACTCGAAAATAGAATTGATCACAAAAGGGCTTAGTGTCTAGCTCGGCATGGGGCCTTGGTTTCAATCTCTAGTACTTTTTTTGAGGGGGATTTTGCAGGAAACTGTAATGACTTTTTTCAAAATCTTAAGAGTTTTAGCAGTACTGTGGTCTTTGGACCAACATCTGATTAAAAATAGGGCTTATTCATCCATTCATTGTGGACCTCAAGCACTATCATCTCCAACTGATTCTAGGTTCTTTCATGTGTAAAATGGATATCAGACTATCTTAGTCCAGAAGAGGAGTATCTTGCAGAAATACTGAGAAACAGGCTGAGCAGAGAGGCGCAGAGATGGGAAAGAACATGAAGAGCCATAGTTTGCCCATCCATGTAGCGGGGGCCCTGGGTGCCAGGCAGGGAGGTCCTCTGCTCTCTGTGATTCTTGGAGTGGGGAGAAGAGATACTGGAAGAGTGAAGGCTCAGCACTCAGAGTTTGTGAGCTGTGTACTAGAATGTGCCTGATCTCCAAGCCTTGATTTTCCCCTCTGTAAAACTAAGAACCTGGGACTTCCTTCACAGGCTAGCATAAAGATTTCAGAGACACTGTGCTTGTAAGTCTTCATGTAGGACTTGATACGCAGTAGGTTTTCAACAAATATATTTTGTTTACTGGGTGGTTAGAGCGTGTCAAGGATTGGCCAAGCCAGCAGCAAAAATTGGAGAAAAATTTCCATTTCTTAGTTCCCATGTTTATTCCTGTTCGCAGGGATTCAGATTTCTTCCTTAGCAGGTTTATTCAACCAAATTACAGTGTTGCATTTGCCTCAGTACAGCAGAGGCAAACTCTTAATTGGTTTCCCATAGCAGGGACCAGAGAAATCACCCTGGCTTGGTGCTCTGTTCTATAGCAAGCTACAAACTTTCAGTAAGTCATCTCATTAGCTCCCCTGTGATATTTATGAAGCCTGGGATTTGCTAATGATCTTAAATGGGGTTAGGATCTTTAGTGTGTGCTGGAAAGGAGAATGGTATCAAGGATCAGAGGACCTTAAGAGGCCTTAAATGCAAATCTTTACTGAACCATTTTTTGGTTATCAGTTACCCAGTAGGGTGTCTGACAAATACAGTATGGGGTCTTATTCTCTATCATCTGTGTGGTGGGCACCATCTGGGCTCATAGAAAAAGACATAGTTTCTAAGATTGGGTTGAACTAATTAGTCAATGAATAAATTATCAAAATCAACAAATGTAGCTCAAACCAGAAGTGGCCAATGGTTTTAAAAATTTCATCAGTTCAGCTGAATCTCTGTGAAAAAATTTGTTTCTAAATAAATAGATCACACCAGACTAGTAATATATCCTCATCCCCTCAAGTAAACCTCTTCCTCTTCTTTTCCTTATATTTCTAAATAATGATTGCTGTACTACAATTAAAAACAATATTATTAAACATTATATTTTCTAAGCTAGATAAATAATTCAAAGAAGGTTAGTTGGAATAAGGCTTCCCATTTCCAGTCTGTCCTTGCAACAGACATTTTGGTAAACTGTGCAGGGAATAACTTCCATTTCTGTTCAGAGAATGTGGCTTTCTGGCTCTAAGACTCAGCCTGGTGTCAAAGAAACTTCCTCATCAGTTGTAAGAAAGGTGCCTGTTCTTTGCTAAGTACCATCTATCAGACACTTTGTTCATTGTTTCTACATGGATTTAATTATGTTATTCTTGAAAAAAATCATGAGTTCAGTATTAGAATAATCCTTGTTCTGTTCATGAAGTAACTGAAGCCATATGAGATTAAGGTTTATGGTTTAAGGTTATGTGCGTCATGTGTGGTAAAGAAAGAATTCTCACATCACCAGATCAAAGCCCATAAGCTAAGACTAAACTTTTACTCTTTACATGCTTGGAAAAAAAAGTAAAAATGAGAATAATTGCTCATGGTATGTAGAAATGTTATGAAGTTCAAATTTCAGTGTGTTTAGTAGGAAATTTTACTGGAACACAGTTACACATCATTTGTTCCCTTTATTGGGTGGGTTCATGTGGCAGTGGAAGACCACCAGACTTACTGTCTAGCTCTTGCAGAAAGTTTGCCAACTAGTTTTTTCCCACTTGCGTGCTGTTGGCCTTCCCATCTCTCCGATGTCCCTCTGATCCGGGCACTTGCTGATACATCTTTTATACCTTCAGGCAGTGGTGAAGCTCCTAGGATGTAAGGAAACACCAGATGTACCTGCTGGGAGTCAGATTCCTCCCTAGCCCAGACCATGCCTTAATTTTTTTGACTTGGAAAGTTTTGTTTATATGCAACAAAAAACCCATCTCGTTTAGAACTTTTGAATATAAGAATCCATGAACTCGTAGAAGAGACACCTGGGAATTTCTCTCATTTGCAGGTTCACCTTAGACAAAGCCTATTTTATCACTCAGGACCTGTCTCTGTACTCTGCTCTTTCCTGCAATACTTGAGGTCTACAGAATCCCTGCTCCTCCTGCTCCATCACTGTTCTCCTGCAGACCTCCTGCTTCTTATCACCCAGCCCAGAAATGGAAGAGGAAAACCACTTGTGTCTTATCCATCATGGGAAAAACCGTCAGAATGATCAAATGGTCTTAGGTCATTTGTCCAGATGTCCTCAACCTCCTGTCTTGCTGCCAAAGGAGCTATCACACCAGTTGGCTCAGAAGTAACGTAGGCTCAGCCCCAAGCCATCACTGTGGGATTGCTGTGCTGATACCTGTCATTTAGTGCCCAGCTGTAAGTCGAGGGCTGAGTTGATCACCATTACCGTTACACAGGCAAGAAACGTGAGATGTGATTAAGAAGAAATGGAGGACTCACGGCTAGGAAGTCCCTCACAAATGTCCATATATTCCCTCCTGAAAGACGTCTAAACTGTCCTGTCCTGGCCTCCCCATCTGATGGCTTGAGTTGTGGAGAACCATGTATATTCTCTCAGAATGTGCTGTATCTGTCAGAGGAGGTTATAATTATTGATTCCTGTGCTGCCAGCATGGAGGCCTCTCACCTAAAAATTCTCCTTTGAGGGATCCTTTTGTGGTTTAAAAGCATATTTTATTATCCTTTTTAGAAGGCGGTGAATATTTCTTGGGAGCTACCAGGGTTGTTGTATGTGTTGTTCATCTCTCCCCGCACAATCTCTTGAGTAAATGGTGTAGTGAAGGATGGGTGTGGTGCTGTGGGTGGTGGGAAGGCTGGAGGAGAGCAGAAATCAGAAATCTCTCTTTATACTTTACTGCAAATTGAAGTTAGTTATTTTACATTTTATCATAAAAAATTCTATGATGTACTACAATTTTTTTAGTCACATCAAAATGAGATGATCAAAATATGTGTCATGTTCACCATAAGACGTTTGAAAGATCTTCATAGGCCCATTTCCTGATTGCCCAAACCTCTAAACACCATAAGCATTTCTCAGTAGCATAAATGCCTTTCACATAGTGGAATTCTGTATGTCAGCGAAATGGAACAAAATATACAGCTAAACTTCGTTGTATGGATTAGTTTTGCAGACTTTGCATTAGCCTAAACACTTCCGACAGTAGAACATATGATTCCATTAATATCAGATATAAAATTGCCTTGTGATGTTAGAAGTTAAGACAACCGTTATCCTAGAAAGGTATTAGAGTGACTTTTGGGTATTGGTAGTGCATTGATTTTCATTTCTTTTGTTTTTGCCTCATTATTGGTTAACATGTTTATGTGAGAATTCTGTAAGATGTACACTTATAACGTGCACTTTTCTTTATGTATATTATATTATAATATTAAAATAAAGAAGACATGTGAAGTAGATTATGCCAGAATGCCACGCAATGCTCTAGTTTTTCTGTATCTCTGGGTTGAGGCTGTGTCCTGAGATGAATACACTAACTGGGATAGGATGTACCTGCCTGCATGTAGTAGGAATGAACTTTTTTTCTTTGGAAGGAATGCGATATGGCCTTTGGCTGACCCTAGAGCAGTGGTAGCAAATCTGGGGCACTCATGCCCAGCAGGCTGTTCATTACCATGGAAAGCTCTCCAAGGTTCACTGTCATTATCCTAGACTGAAGTCCCAGCTGAGGTGACTAGCCATGGTTGAAGTCCTAGTAAATCATGGTCAAAATCTCCTGTTTGAACTGCTGGTTTGTTGTCTGGCCAGAAGTCAGAGCAAAGTGTGACCTTTAACTTTGGTTGAGATTCTCAGGAATGCTGCTGCTCCCACCCCTGCTGGCTCTTCCTGAAAATGAAATTGGTTTCTCAGCCATTGTGAAGTTCTTTTCTCCTTTCCTGATGGTAAAGAATGAATTAGCAGGTGTTCACTTTGCACCACTCTTTCCTCTCTGGGCTAATTGCCCCTGACTTCCTGGTCTACAGATTCATAAAATTTGTGCTGGAGTTTCATCTTTCAAGGAGAACAGCACAAGTAATTGGGGAACAGTGCTTCTGAGAGTTGCCACAAACAGAAGAGGGAAATGATGATTTATATCATTAAGGTCACTTTCAGTCCCTTTCTGGGACTTCTGGGGACATGCATTATACTGTCTCCATGCAGATGTTTCTTTCCTCTTGAGGAATCCTTTGGAATGCACTTGGATTTACCTATTAATGTTTCCTGTTCATTGGCCTTTGGGCGTACTGTTTCTGTCCCTGTCTTTGAACAGGTCAGTCTCTCCTAGCTTTTCATCGTTTTCTTGGCCACACTATAAATGTCCTCCATTTATCAGTGTCTGCCTTGGTCTTGCCGGTCCAGAGGATGTACCCTGTTTCAAAATGTGTTTGCAGTGATGCTGAAAAAGGAGCCAAGCCAGGCTGCCTTACTGTCTGGTAGGTGGTATTTCACTTCTGTGTGCATCGTGGTGCTGTAATGAAATATCATGTGGCGTTCTCCTAGGGCTGATAAGCCACCCTCAGCCCCTAAAGATAGCTCTGTCTGTGCCTTACTGCTTTCCAAGAAAATCCCTGTCATTATGCAGAGTGTTATGCATTTCCTTTCAAACCTAGTCATTTGCATTTTTCGCCTTTGAAAAGGCAAATTTGCTTTGAAAAGTGTAATGAAATGTGCCCAAATGAAAAATGGGCCCTGAGGATGGCTGGTGCCAGCATGGGGCTTTAATTAAATGATTAGATGGCAATTTGATATGACCGGCTTTTGAACTGCATTATGTTATCATTTAGCTTTGGGAGGGGAAACAGCAACTCGACCTTTAGAAATTCTGAAAGATAACATGAACTTTGCTTCTAGTCTTGACAGAACTCTGTGGAGGAAGCCTTTTTCTAATTCTCTGTTCAGCTCTTCCCAGCTCCTGGTCCAGGTTGTCTTGGTTTCTCAACTTCCTGTTCAGGCCACATCCTTTTATGCTTTGTGACTGCACTGGCTGCTCCTGGTGAAACCTTTAAAATTCTTTTAATTCGTAGTTCTCTTCACACTTCTCTCCACTTATCAGAATTTTGCTGGCTTGGGAGCTAATTGTTCTCTTTCATCATTTGAAGATGTACAGACTATGCCCTGCCTGTCACCTGCTTATTGAGTAAATTCAAATTGGAACATCTCCAAGTTCATTCATTTGGCCGTTGTCCGCATCTGCCTTTGCCCTTCACTGAAAGTTGACAGTTGCAATGGAGACCACTTCTCTCAAATCTTGGAATATTTATTAGTTACTGTTTCTTTTTTAACATTCTAATCTTTTTTGGTACATTATGAATACACATCATCATCACATTCAACACTGAGAGTTTGTACCAGAATATGACATGACTCGATTCTCATTTTTGCCTCTTGCCCCCGCCGGCCTAACAGAAGAAATTCCCCCATGGCACTCCATTCCATCACCCTCAGGTAGTTAGTAACTGCAAGCTCTGTGAAGCCAGGAATATTTGATTTTTTCTGACTATTGACTGGCCAGCAGCAAATGGCCTGACACATGAGAGCATTTTAGAAAACAGAGATCTTTTATGATCTTGACATGAACTAGGCATTTAATGAAGTCTTACTTGCTGGCTATCTGTTCTCTGTCCCTCAGATTCATGTAACTAGATCCTCATTTTTCCCCTTAACATTTCATTTTCTTTCTTTTTACTAGACCTGGTATTACTAGGCTTTTAGGTTCATGTGCTTAGGCTCCTTTGCTTAGCACTCACCAAATGAAAGGAGGCCATGTATTTTGGTAAAAAGGTGTGAAAAGATTTATTTAAAGGTACCTCCAAGGAGATGGAGGAATCCATTTTCCTCACTCCAGTCATGATCCCACCATGTTCTGGCAGGAAAGGGTCTTTTATAGTAAGGAACAGAGAGGGGAGAGGAAACAGAGAGGTCATACAGATCTCTAAACCTCTTTTATGGCTTTCCGCCAAGTGCATCAACTCATCTTCCTCGTTCCTAGGGAAAGAAAACAGGGCTTCTCCTCCTGGTGTCAGTATCTGTATATTCTGTCATTTCACCTGGGCCACTGTGTGTGTGTGTGTGTGTGTGTGTGTGTGTGTGTGAAGTTCTTGGGAAGAGAAAGGCGGAAGTTTCTCATCCCTAAAAGAAAATAAATTCTAACATTTAAAGTTCTATTTTGTTGTGCTGGTTAGATCAGGATTAATATTTCAGAAATACATGATAATATCAAATGGACCTCAAAGTTTAACGTAAGACCTACCTTAATAAGAACTTAGTATAGGTCGGGGATTTAGCTCAGTGGTTCTGGCGCCTGTCTTGCAAGTGCAAGGACCCGGGTTCCATCTCCGGTTAACCACATACAATAGTGGACGTGGAGACTCACACCCAGCAGCAACCAGTACCACATACCACAATGCCGGATGTGGTGGCTCATGCCTGTAATCCCAGCACTCGGGAGGCAGAGGCAGGAGGATTGCTGTGATGTGAGTTTGAGTCTGAGCTCAAGGCCAGTCTGAACTACAAAGTGAGACCCTGTCTCAAAAAACCTAAAAAAAAAAAAAAAACTTAGTGTAGTCCTGCATTACCCTCAGAACTTCATATCTCTTGTTTTTTCCATTAGGTGGGAGACAAATAATCTTCTCATTTTCACAGGTGGGACAGGTACATAGGCCATGTGTACAAGTCCTGTCAAACTGCGGCCTTAATCTTGTTTACTGAACACTTGGCTCCTGTGTCTCATATAGACTAAAGGCCTCTTGGGCCATTTTTCATTTCATAGAAGAAAACAAAGCATTATGTCACTGACTTGTTGAAAGTATCTGTGTCATCAGTAATTACAGATAGATTTTTATGTTAACTTTCACTGTTGCCTTTTCAAACTTAACTCATAAAGAAAAAATAGTTTTGCTTTTGGAGCCATAAATGTGCATTCAACTAATTATAGCACTGTGCATGGTGCACAGGACAAGACACAGGTACACACAGTAGAGTGTGTCATCTCCAAATGTGTAAGACATAAATGAATAAAAACCATGATAAAACCAGGATTGCTGAGATGTCCTGGATTTAAGCCATACCAGCTTGACTTTTTTTGTTTTGAAACCTGAGCTGAAGGTAAAAGTAATACTCAAAACAAAAACAAACATAAGAAGTTAGTATCTGGGAATACCTCACAGTTGCTTTTTTCAGATTCAGTTGCTATAAAATTGACAGGACATGGATGGTTGGTCTGTTCTGTTTGCAGCGGTGGCCTCAGGGCCAGGAGCAGTTCCTCTGCTTACTCTGCACACTGTTTAGGGGTTCTGGGGAAGATAACCAACTGGCTTAAGGATGAATGGAAAGTGATTCATTTTAAGGAATGGGCTCAGGTGTTTGGGACACTGGCAAATCCCCAGTTTTGCATTTGGCAAGCTTGAGACCCATGGGAGAAGATGTGTTGTTCTAGTGTAGATCTAAAGGCGTGGCTGGGGCATAGGAGGCAAAATTATGTTGGTTCCATTCTGAAAGCCAGCATTCTTGAGACTTAAGAACCAGTGTTTTAGTCTGTGTAACAGCCAGATAAGGCCAGTGTTGTGGCTCCATCAGAGTTCCTCCCGACTCTTTCTTCTGTTCACATAACTGATGGAATGAGTCTTACGCATCTTAAGGAGAAGAGTTTCTTTTCCTCAGTCTATAGATTCTGGTACTCATCTTGTCCTGAAATACTGGCGTCCATTATACCCAAGATCTGAATAGATTGACCCATAATGTCCACCACCACAGGTCTGTCCTGTCAGCCGGGCTAGTACCTGTACAGGGGCTCTTAAACTGTATTTAATTTATAAATTGAGATGAGTATGAGATCATAGTTCCACTCAACATTATCCTATGTATAACGCGACGTGACTGACCCCTTTCCTGAAGAGAAGATAAAATTATTGATTTGAGCTTAGTCATTTTAATATTCCTTAACTTAGTTCTGTGATGTGAAAACTGGCAATACTTATGATGTATGGTGGTAATGCTTCTAATCTTACTGTTTAGGAGACTAAGGCAGCAAGATCATTGGTTTGAAGCCAGAAAGTTTAAGGCTGCATAGCAAGATCTTGTGCTCCTAAATGGCAAAAAAAAACCCACAAAAAAACAAAAAACTAGTAATAACGAAATAGTATAAATACATTTGGTATGTTGTGTGGTATATGCTAATGGAGAGTGAAAATAAAGCATACAACGATATAAATATCAGCATATCAAGAATGAAATAAGGAGAAAATTCTTAGCACATTTACAGTCGTCTATAACTGACCATGTTGGCCGCTGGTCTTTGTCACTACCTCTTTACTATTGTTAGGAATGTGTTCTCTTTGCCTTTGGCTCACATCTGAGCTAGCTTGTGGAGTGCTCCAAGCCATTATTCCAGAAGGCTCAGATCCACTAGGGGTCATTCCTACTGGGTGTAGGCTGCTGTAGTTTCCCATTGGCCTTGGTAACAAGGCGTAGTCATCCTAAGAAACACACGAAGTGGTTGCCTGTGTTCTGGAAATCTTTCTGCCCTCCTGTTCTCTTCATGGAGCAACATCACCTTTTCCTGGGTGGTCTGGGTCAGTCACTGCAGCCAGCACAGGGCTTCCTCCCTTCCTTACTGGTTCAGATGGATGATACGCCTGCAAATGGCCAGGCTGTTCTTTAGTCACTGTCCAGTGCAGTCCTGTGAAGCTTCAGGAGAAACATTTCTCCTTCCAGAATTGAGATCTCTAGGCCAGTAGAACAGGAAGATTGCAGGATGAAAAGAAGGCCTGGCTAGGGTGTCACTTGGAATACCTGTGTTATGCTATTTTCCCTGACACCCTTGATTCCGGCATTTGTGGGGCTTTCCTCTATGAAACAAACAACAATGTGTCTTGTCAGTTGCTGAAGTAGAGCACAGACAGCCTTTTGGAGACTCTTGCTCCAGTCTTGCAAGGTTTGCCAAAGGCTGATACTGTGATGGAGACTTCAAAAGTCTTCCCACTGTTTTATCAAACTAGCTGCCTTAATAATGAGGCAAAGAAGTAAGACCAGAGAGTTGTGTGGGTGTGAGCTTTGTGCCGCATTTCTTCAGTGTAAAGTGAGTTTCTTGATGAGAAGCAACACTGCGTGGGAGACAGTGACAGTGAGGCATCTATAAGTGCATGGGTTGTGATCTTGGCAGAAGCATTGTGTGCAGGGAAGGCAAATCTGTATCTTACCTCTAATCCTGGTTGGAACAAGACAGGCTGATGTTGGGAATGATTTAGTGTGATCAGCCTACCCTTCAGTAACTGGTTCATCATCTTAGGGAATGGTGGCATCCTAGGAACTCAGCCTGGGGTTTTACGCTGGCCAGTTGATCACTCATTCATAGCTCCGGCCAGCTCAGCCCTGCTGAGTGGGAATCCACACTGCTGGTATCTGGCCCGCTTTCCACTTTTGACACTCACATTGTGAGTCCATTTGGAGGTGAAAAGAATGGCTAGGGGACTGATTGGTGTTCCCTCTGCAGCTGGTGACATCTTCCTCTCCCGAGGTCATGCTTTGGTGAACACTCCCTCAAAATCTGTGTGTTTTCTCCCATGTGGAGAGGTTCTTCCATGTACCTCTTACTCACATTTCTTTGATACCACATTGCAATCATATTCCCAGTTCTGGAATGCAAAGGCAAATTCTGGGCCAGAGTAGATGACCAGGTTTTTAATTTCATTGTTCGATCACAAATGAATCGGAGCACTGCTCATAATTCTATCCACCAAAAGGGTTCCCAATCTTCATTGTTCCCAGGGATGTCCCGGAGGGACCTGTCATGTTGCAGCTTTGAAGTAAAGGCCTGTGTATGGAGTATCTGTAAACCAAGCTTAAACCTCATCATCCTTTGTCTGAGGATCATAAGAAGCTCCTCTGAGAAGAGGAGGTTTTGTGTACACACACACACACACACACACACACACACATGCACACACGCAGATGTTGATAGCAATGAATATTATATAGCTGCTGTTGCATTGTTCACTCAAAGCTTTGGTATTTGTTTCTACAAACAGTTGCAATTATTGTGGAATTTTATGAATGGGAAAATAAAATTGTTCAATTAATAACTATCTTTTTATTCTCTACTCTTAATCAACCCCCAGGGTAAGGGACATTGGGCAAACTACAAAAGAAAATACAACATAAGTCTTATCCTCAAATAACTGTGTTAGCTACAAAACAGCTGTTTAACAATGAACTGACCATACAAAAACTCTAAGGGATTAAATGCAAAGTATGTAAAGTTACTAGTAAGCACAAATGCAGTTCAGAATAGGAAGCAGTATTACTTATAACGGTTGAGGGAAGTTGATGCTAGAGTGTTATACTTCCACCCAGAGAATTTACTTTAGTCCTTTCAGCATCTTGCTGAAGTTCCTCTCTGCTTGTGTTCCCCCTCTCCTACCCGCCACCCCCTGTGGACAAGTCCTGTCCTGTGGTAAAGATTCACTTGCTTGATTTGGCCAGTCTCCGTGTCTTTTAAATCTCTCACAGATAGTTCTAGCTTGCAAGAAGTGATTCTTTGGACTTGGCATCTGGCTAGTTTGAAACTACATTACTTTTGAAGTTAGGAATGCAGGTGACCAGATGGAACACTGACTTAACAACAATAAAATCTAACTGGGATTTAATCTGCGTCAAGGAAAAGAAATCAAAACTACAAACACGTGGAGATGCCTTTCTGACCGCCCCTGGATGCTTCTGTTTGAACTTGCCTAGATGATCATGCAGGTACCAGTGTTCATTTGTATCATCTGGCAAATGTTTTTCATATTAGTTTCTTAGTGCTGCCATTACAAATTCCTGCCAAGTTGATGTTCTTAGTTAGTAGAGATTTATTTTTCCTGATCTCAGTGGGCTAGAAGTTGGGAGTTAAAGTTGTTGCAGGGCCATGCTCCCTCTACAGGCTGAGAAGGTGGTTTTTGGCTCCTTCAGCTCATGGTGGCTGCAAGTGTCTGCCTTAGGCATCAGAAAGCCAACAGTGGCAGTGGCCTCTGTCCTCATGTGCTTTTTCTGTGTATCGCTATGGTTTTCTTCCTGTTTGTGCCTGCCAGTCTTATGAGGACTCTTATTATTGAACTTAGAGACCACCTCATTTCTCCACAGAAGTCTCATCTTGAGATCCTTGTCCTGATTTGAAGTGCAAAGGCCTTTTGTCCAAACAGTGTCACATTTGCAGTTTCTGGCGGTCACAATTTGGAATTATAATTCATCCTACTTTCTTCACTCTTTCTGGCTTCTTGGTTTGTTTGGTAGCACAGAGGAGCCTCACTCTTTCTAGCACAATGTTGAGGAGACCTGAAGAGATAGGGGGACGTGTGATATGAAATGTGAGGGGCGTGACTGATTTTCAGAGTACATTAAAAAAAACAACTATGTATCAATTGCTCTTCTGTTGCTGGATAAGCCCCACACTGATCAAAAGAAGTGTAAGTCTTTCCCTGATTTAAAATTGAAATCAGTTCTGTTGAATTAATGCTTTATCCAGGTATTAAGTAGTTTTTCTACTTTTGCTACAACAGTAGCTCTCTTCATCGCTTCAGATACCATCTAGAACATGAGTTATGAGAACATGTACCTTTTCTTCCATCGGATAGCAGGTCTGAAGAGCACGGCTGAACTTGGATGAGTAGCATTTTTCTATTTTGATGGGGATATCCCTCATATTCTAAATGTGTAGTTTATGGAAAAGCTGTCAGACATTTCCAATGTGACGGACATGCCTGCCTTGTTTCATCTTTATCTCTGTAGCCATTTCCATACTTGGTCTGTATTGCTCAAAGTCTTTATTGAATGAATAATGTTCTAGGAAGGTCATAGCTTTCAGATAGGCTAAATGAAGTGTTTGAACTCCAGTGTGGCCACTCTTTACTGCTTATGGTGACATCTCGTCTCTGCCCACTGCCTCATTTTTTCTTCACTTGGGAATTTGGCAGTGCCCTTTGCTTCAATATACAGTTTCATTTTTTGATTATAACAAAATAAGGAAAATTGGAGAAGATATCCTAATCATTAAAGGAATCCAAGATCCCTGTGCTCAGCATCCAGAGATTGGGGTTTGTGTCCAGATGACATTGGACATGCCCTTACCTAGTCTAATACTCTGGATCATTGGTGGCGAACCTTTTAGAGCTTTCAGTAATAATAAACAACCAGCTGCACCACTGTGCCATAGGTTCACCACCGCTACTCTAGATTGTGGTATATTGTATTTGTTATTTAGCAAGTGTCTGAGTATCTGCTGGGAGCCCAGGAATATTCTAGTGCTGATCAGAAAAGTGAGCAATATAGAAAAGTGTGACCAACCTCAGGATCTGTCTTGTGCAGGGAAAATGATTGTGGATACATAATTAATAGAATGCTGAAATGTACTAGATAACTCTTAGGGGAGAAAAGATGGGGATAGAGTTCAGAGAATGAGAAGGTGATACAATTTAGGGTAGCAATTCTGAAAAAGAATCCGAAGGAGTTGGAAGAGAAGATCCACTTGTGTCTGGACGAGCTGCCTTGAGTGTAGAGGGAAGAGAAGGTGGCAGTACCCCATGGTGGTCCCGTTCTGTGCTCCCTCAGGCTCCAGTGGTTCAAAGGCCCTCATTCCTCAGCTGCTGGGAATGTATACTAATGATGCTGAGCTCAATTCTTGCTATGAATGATGCTCAATGGAAGAAAGCCACCTCTTCCCAGGCATCTTCTCTCCCCAGGGGCCACCTGCCCAGAAGGAACTAGTGATTCATTCACCTGGGGTCGCAAAGCCTGACTTGCTTCCTTCAGGTTGGTGCTGCACTTCTGCAGGATACCTCTTGACGAGTTCCGAACTCAGGTCAAGGTGTCCACACGACTTCTGCTCTTTCCAGAGGCCCTAGACAGAATCCGTTTCCCTGACTTTTGTACTTTCTCTTGGCCACCTTTATTCCTTGGCTCTTAGCTTTGTTCTTGCCTCTTCAGAGTCAGCAATAGTGGCCTTAGTCTCTTCTTGGATTTGTTCTGCTTTTATCTTGCATGTCGAAGGACCTCTGTGGAAAACGTTAGGCTCCTCTGGGTGATACAGAATAATCTGATTTTAAGGCCTGCTGTATAGCAATAGCAGTCTTGGTTCTGTCTGCATTCTGAGTTCCTCTGTGACCTCTGGTTTATTCTTAGCTTTAGGATTAGGATGTAGGGATCTCTGGGAAGGTAATATTCTGCCTTCAGAACATGAAAACAATGTCCACGGTGTAAAAAAGGTAGTGTACACACAGAGTAGAAAGCAGTGCAGCTATGGAAGTGGCAAGGTAGATACAATATTGGAAACTTGTGGAAGTTCTTTTCTGATTTTACCTTTCTCAGTAAATATGTAAAGTCGACATAGAGATGCCAAGGATGCAAAAGAAACAGTTATCCACATCATCTAAGAGGATGAGGTGAGGTTGCCATGGGAAAATAATGGTACTGTGAGGCAGCAGTCAAAACTCTTGTCATTTCTTCCTACCTCAGGGTTGTTGCCAGGGTTGCAATGATTTAAGTATATCGTGCTAACAAATTGTTTCTTTCTTTTTTCTTAGGACTGAGAATTGGGTCTAGGATCTGCACAGTGAGTTATGCCTGCAATTGTTTCCACTTTTTGTTGTTGTTATTTTGAGGCAGGGTTTTTCTAGGTTGTTAATTTGCCCAGGCTGGGCTCAGACTTGCACTCCTCCTACCTCAGACTCCCAGAGTGCAGGGATTACAGATGTGTACCACAACTCCCAGCCATCAAATGTAGCTTCAGTGTTTGCCTACCAGCATTCATTCCTGTTGTATATTTTCTTTCTTTCTTTTTACTTTTTTTGCAACAAGTTCTTGGCTTTGTAGTTCAGGCTGGCCCTCAGCTCAGCCTCAAACTCACATCACAGCAATCCTCCTGTCTCTGCCTCCCAAGTGCTGGGATTACAGGCGTAAGCCACCATGCCCGGCACTGTGGTTTGTGGTACTGATTGCTACTGGGCATGAGTCTCCATGCCCAGTATTATATGTGGTTACCAGGGATCAAACCTGGGCCCTTGTGCTTGCAAGGCAGGTGCTGGAACCACCGAGCTAAATCCCCAGCCTATCCTGTTGCATATTTTCATGTGCATAAACTATATCCTTATGCCAAGGCTGGGTGGGACACAGGTATGGGAAGCCATCTCCATGTGCATGGAATTGAGGCCTGATAAGGTGTGGCACTCAGGATGTCCCTGCTAGGCACTGGTAGAGCTAAAATGTGAACCTAGGCAGTTTAATCTCAGAAACTGCAGATTCTACACTGCTCTAGTATGCATGATGAAATTCCCAGAGTTGCATGCAGCTTGCCTCATTCCCTAGGGTGAAGCCTCTGGAAGGTGACAAAGCCTTTATCAGTGGGGACCTAGTGGGTGTTCTTTGAGTCATCGGAGGCCTGCACTGCTTCTTGGCTCCTCCACTGTGAGCAGTTTTGCTATATGTTACATGCCATGGCCATGATATGATTCCATCCTCACAGGCGCAAATGACTGATTGGGCTTCAACCACAGTGAGCCAATATAGATCTTTGCTCTTTATAAGTTGGTCTCAACTTTTTATTACAGTGATGAAAAACTGCTTCACACAGCTGCTACTCAGTTCTTTTCTGACCACTGCATGTATGAAATGTCCAACCAGGATTTTTTGTCCCTGCCAGAATAAGACTAATGAGTTCTACTGAAAAGGAGAATAGTATTGCTCACTGCATTTAATAGAGGTGGGCACTAGATATCTATCCATTAAATAATGACACATAGAACATACAGAAGAGTTAAAAACATGAATCTTGGGCTCAGAGTATTGTTCAAGTCCTCGTTCAGACATTTATGGAGTTGAGGTCTCCTTTTTGTTCTGTGTGAGATGGGGTTAATAATTGTGCTTGACTTATAGTATTGCAGTGAGGATGATTGGAAGCGCTATGTACAGCTGTCCCTTGGTCTTTACCTGAAAAATTTTGTAAGTTAAGGGTGAGTTGTAATTCTGATGGATAAGTGCTGTGCTGACAATGGCTAGTAGGAGGTGATTTCCCAACCCTCAGAAAAATGTTCCATATAATCAAACACCAAAGCCTTCCTATCCTCTGTGTCTCTAAGATTTGGGAATTTTTTGGACAGTGATCTCATCTATCCTTGCATTCTGTCTGCACTATATTTTCCCGATAGGATTTCCATTGTGGTAAGTGAATTTTAGGTAGCTTTGTGTATCATATCTGTGGAAATCTTAAGGTATAACTTAGTGACAGCAAGGTCATGTTTAGGAACCCAAACTCATTTTTCAGTTTAATGTGATGTAGTTTAGCCTGTTAATCAGCCTTTCACAGTCATCTGCCATTTTTCTTCCTTTTTCTTCATTCATTCATTTACTTCATGTGTATTTATGAGCCAGGCTCAATGCCAAACACTAGGCTAGAGATGTCTCTTTCAGTGCCCCTTCAGATTCTGTCCTGAGGATTTGTCCAAGTCTGGCTGGAAAACACACCAGTTGGAACTTCTTAATATGCCCCCAATTTCATACAGCCTATTACAGAAAGGCTGTGAGCATTTGTCTCTCTTTGTTTAATCTTTCTTTTTGGGTAGTCTTTCTCCAACTGTCCTGAGAGAAATCAATTTTAGGATATATTTCCTTGATTTTTATTTTGAGAAGATCTTGTTGACTTATCTTTATCTTGGATTGCCAGAATTCATTTAAATGATGAATAACATCTAATATATTTAATCAGTGTTTTCAAGGATATTCCTTAAAATGTCATTTGAAATTCTTAACCATATTCTTATGAATATTTTAGTAATATATTTAGTGCTGTGTATTGTGTATAAGTCATATGTATTCTCTTATTTAACTTTTTTGTTTGTTTGTTTGTTTGTTTTGTTTTTTGAGGCAGGGTCTCACTTTTGTGGTTCAGGCTGGCCCTAAGCTCAGCCTCAAACTCACATCACAGCAATCCTCCTGCCTCTGCCTCCTGAGTGCTGGGATTACAGGCATGAGCCACCATGCCTGGCACTGCTGTATGTGGTACTGGTTGATGCTGGGCATGAGTCTCCACTCCCAGTATCGTATGTGGTTACCGAGGATCAAACCAGGATTCTTGCACTTGCAAGACAGGCGCCAGAACCACTGAGCTAAATGCCCGGCCCTCTCTTATTTAACTTTCATAAAGGTGAATTTATTAACCACTTTTTTCCATTTAAAGAATGGTAGACTAAGAATGATTGTCTTTTCCCCTCAAGGTCACATTCTAGCTGGTTTTAGAAGCTGTTAGGGTTTAGGTCTAGGATGGTGTGTTCAGATGTAGGACTTTTGGAAGCTGACTGCATGGTGGAGGTGTTACATTTATCTGTGGGTTAATTCAGAGCTGAATGTGCTACTAGGTGGTTAGGTCTGGTTGGTAGAGCTGGGCCCCTGGGGTCCTGAGCTGGAAGGTATCTCTCCCTCCCCAGCTCCTGCCCTCCCTGTCTCTCCGGTCCTCTTTTTAGCCATGATGCATCTGACTTAGAGCCAGCAGATCATGGACTGAGAGCCAGAGCCAAAACAACCTTTGTTCTTCATGGTGTGGCTGTCAGGTATTGTCCCAGGAATAACAAAGTGACTGAGCCTCTTCTCTAGGCTTCCTGGCTGCAGAGAGAGGCCTTGTCCTGACCCAGGGCTGAACAAGGAAAAACCCAACTTAGCAACAAACACACAGCACAATTGCATATTCAGAAATGGTGATTCTGATGCTTACAGAGTTTTCCAGGGAAAATACACAGAAGACCTGCCTCCTCTTTCCTATCTTTGTTATCTTTCTTTCTGTTCTTTCTGCTCCTCTTCTAACCCTCCCATTTAACTTCCCTCTTATAGTTCCCCCCTACTAAAAGTTTTACTTCCTCACAAAAGCCATGCACACTGTCCATCAAGCCTTCTGCTGGTGAGCATTTGGAACTTGCTTCTTAGAGTACCTAACAAGCGGACAATGTCGACACCTAATCAAGGCCTGGGCCTTGTTACTCCTAGGACTTTGGCCTGAAACTCTCCATCTTGTGTGAGCATTTTGAGCCTATGGTTATGGCATTGACTAAGAAGGGTTTGAAGGAAAGGATAATTCAGTTATTAAAACTATCAGAAGCATGGTATTTTGACAGTTCCAAAGATGGAACCCAAAGGTGCTCTACCATTGACCTGCATCCCCAGGCCTTTAACATCATCATCATCATCATCATCATCATCATCATCATCATCATCATTATCATCATCATCATCATTGTCGTCATAATCAGTTTAGAGACAGGATTTCTCTACATTGCCCAGCCTCTCCTAGGACTTGTGTGATCCTCTTGCCTGAATAGTTAGGATGAGTTGCACCATGCCCTCCAGACACACAGTATTTTTTCTGAACTTTCCCTCTCAGTTTTACTCATTAACTCAGCTTTGTGGTCTCCCATCAGTGTGCTAAGACTGTGAGATACCACCATGACTTGCCTGTGGTTGGCTTTATCCATCTCCCTTTACTGTGCTCTGTTATTAAACAGTTAATATTGAGAGAATTATGTCTCATTTAGAGGTTAGAAATGAATATATGCCCCTTTTTATTATAATTATTGACATACACTGTACAGATTAGTGGGTTTCACAATGCACGTGCTCCACTGTATTTATTCTAAAATTTATCTTGTTTTCAGATTTTATTCTTCTGTATATTTTAATTTGGGGGCAATTACATTCCAATTAGTCTTTAAAAATAATCTTCTTTGGTTGATGAGTATTTACATTTCTCATTTTAATTCAACTGCAGCTTTAATTTGTATATTTTAGAAGGGGAATAATTTAAAATGTTTCCCTGAAAGTGAAAGATGGATCACTACATATATATCCACATAGCCAGTTCCTTTCTTTGCTAATTTGCTGGCCATTTAACCTTTCAGACAATAAGGAAGCATCATGGTTATTTGTAACCAAAGATGATATAGATTAAAATCAAATTAACCATCCCATGTGTCGATCAAGTACTCGTACACAGCAAAGGCTCATCTTGATTGTGTAGAAATTAAGACTCAAAGCAATCAATTTTTTCAGGGCTGAGTGAGACTTACTATGGAATAATTTTTAAAAATTTTTACTTTAATACAAGCTTTTTTTGGTAAAACAGTTTCACAGAAAATAGTAATTTTTAAAAAATACATGAGCAGAGATTTGCATTTGGTATTTTACTGAGTTTACTAGGATATTTTAGTTCTACATTATTATTGCACTCATCATTGAGAATTTGTACCTGTACATAAAAAATCTTGATTCGTATTTTCCCCGATTCCTCTGGCCTCCTTTCAACCCCTCCCCCTCCACACACGAGCTTTTTCATCTTTCCTTTTTACCTTAAATTCTTTCCCTCCATTCCTTTCCCCTCTCTATCCTTAGTTCCCTTTGCCTTTGAACATTTTATTCCTATTTCACAATATCTGTTATACAGTATGGTCCTCATTTATACCTTAGGGGATTTATATGTACCTATTTGGTAAATAGCTGTGGAGAAAAACTTGTACAGATTGGTAGAAAGCATTAAGTAAATGAATAATTATCTTTTGAAGACTTTTTGATAAATAGCAGTTGTGATCATTCCAAAAAATTGTTCAGTGCTATGTGTGAGTTATGCAGTCTGTTGCATTCAATCAGCATAGCATATGAGGAATTGGGAGTCATGAGAATCTATGTTACAAAGAGAAAACTATGTCTTTTAGAGGGGAATATGTGTCTTGTGCACAGAGATTGCACTGAGTCACAGTTGGAACTGCATCTGTCTGATGAAGAGCTTACTTTCTGAGATGGTGTATTACATTCCCTGTAGACTGGTGATGCATTACTGAGGTGAGGAAATTGTCATGGCACTTGTGAACTTTAGGATTCCAGTGGTCTTGATGGGCCTCTTCATGGCCCACTGCTAACTCTGACTTCCCTGGAGACTCTTGAGAACCCTCATGTAGACACTGTCCAGTGCTTTCTCTGCAGTCTCTCCCCTCCACACTCCCGTACCCTAAGACACATTCAGAGGTCGTTCAAGGGCAACAGGGAATAAAATCTATCCAGAAGACAGTGGGCTGTGGTTTAGTCAAGGGTAGAAAGAAGGAAATAAGAAAAGATCCTGAGCATTCCAGGAAGTTGGTGGGCTAAGTAAGGGTCACTACTTGGGGGTGTCTTTTGAGTTCTGTAGAACAAGTCCTTGAGTGTCCTTGTAGTGGGTGTGCAAGTCTATTAAGCAGGACGGAAGTTGCAAGAGACACAACGTATGGCTTGTATCGCAAGGGAATATTTAAGAGATTGACTGCTGATGACACTGCCACGTCTCCCACATGAAGTCCACAAAGCACCCTCTTCATACTAATCACCTCAGTGCCCCGGATGCTGGTTTCACTAATTCTCTTGGTGTTTATCTACCACAGAGCTCAACACTGCTTTCTGGTTTCTGGAGACCCATGGAAGCTCTGACAACACTCAAAGCAGCCCATTTTCTTAACTCAGCTTAGTCACCGGAAACTGGCAATGAAGTGACTTGAATTCTCCAATAAGCCAGTGCACACATTCAAGGACATGGGATTCATGTCATTTTGGGTATTGACAAGGGTGCCTGACACATTTTCAAAATGATTCCTGAGCTTTTACTCATGTCTCACGCTGTGCCCAGTGCTTTAGCTGGCCCTTCATACATCTGCACTAGAAGCTTGCTTTATTCTTGTTTCCTTAAAAGCATGACTTGAGATGTAAGAAAAATATTATATTGCCCAGTTTGTCTATAACAATGTCTTTTCCTCAAGTACTGAAATATTTATGTATGATTCCACTGTGTGAATTATTTATCTCTCTGCACCACTCCCCTCATTGAAATGAATCCTTAACATGAGTCTAAATGTAGTTAAATCCCCCATGTCATGTTGAGTCCCTTTGACTCTCCTGTTGGGCTTACAAGCTGCCTTTTCTAGTCCACCAGTTGATACAGAATGCAACAGTCATGTGATGAGGGTATTTCCAGAGAAATCAGTGCATACTAGGCTTTCTTCTGATGTATTTACTATGTTGGATTATTGATTCTGAAGTACCTCGTGAAGGGAAAATATATTGTTCTTCTTTCTTCATTTTAGAGATTAAAAAAAAAAACCTGAAAATGGAACTCATGTGTACAAAATCCCAGGACAAAGGTGACCCCCCTGATCAGAAAAGAAGTTCATTTTCCCTTTTCCTTACTATAGCAGGATATATCCAGTAGATTCTTTGTTTAGTAACATAAAAGTTGAGTATTTAACTTTATCAGAATAATTCTTTGTATGAAATATAAAATTTTGTTGACATCAGAAGTACAAAATTCACCTGAGCTTGAAGCATGTAGATTGTTCCTTTGGTACCTATTGCACAGGTACTATTCGGGGTCTTGCTTCACAGCTCTGCAGCCTTCACTGTGCTGCTCTGCTGTCCTTGGAAGTTCTCCATAAAGATACCTGTAAAAATGAATGGCTTCCTCTCCTACACTGATTTATTGGTCTAGGTAAAGAAAAGTGCCTGCATACGTAGTATTCAAGATCCATTTTGTTCTTCTGGGACCTTCTGACCTAAGTTGTATTTCTCTGAACATAGGTAAATGTTTTCTTTTGGCCTAAACAATTTTGTTCACCTTTTTTTCTGTGGGGAAGAGAGGGTGAAGGAAAGATGAGAAACGTATTTTGAGACTTTTATGCTGTGGTGGCTCTTGTGTTTAGCAATGAATTGGGATTTTCTGATGTACTCTAATGTGTTTTCCTCTAACCGTACTGTGAGTTTTGCTGCTATATTATTAATATATTATTGCCCTGACTCCAGTCTATGACTTACTGATACTGTGATGTGCTGCTGTTGTGAGTCTACCATATGTTTTGCTATACGACACTGTAGCATACTAGCTTACTGATGTATATCAATGGCCTATTAAATTTCCCACTACATAGATGAGGCTCCTGGGACTCTAAACCAAGGATGAGAGTATACAGTCTGTAACAGAGGAGGAGTATGTGTCTGTTCTGGGATCCAGACTTTAGGCAGCTCCCAATGCTGTGGAGCTCAATCAGGTGTCTCTGCTCACGGCGAGCAGCCAGGATACTGGTCCAGGATACTCTTCCCTGCTCACTGCGTTTTGGTACAGGCAGTTCTACCAGGACTCCTGCACCCCAGAAGACCTCACTAAGGACATTGTAGCAGCCTTCGCTGGCTGGCTAAGTAGTTCTGGAGTTGTTCGAGAGTGTGTGACTAAAAGGGATGAAGACTCTTCAAGGTGGATTTCAGAGATTGGCAATAAAATCCCCTCATGTACCTCACAAGATTCAGGGGTTCTGTTTGGTAAACCCCTCACCTGGACAAGGAGGTGCTGGGGATGTGGCAGCCTTAAAATTCTACCTAGTTTATGCAACCGTCTAGTTAGACCCTGCTTTGGAATTCTTCACTCTGCGTTGAGCTGATCCATGGTGCATGGTGCTGTTATCATGCAGCAACCCCCTCCTCTGAGGCCTCTTAGGCTTCGACCTTCTCACCTGCCTCAGAGGCTTGTTGTCCTGTCCATTTTGGTGCTTCAGTGGCAGAAAAGAAAAGAGGCCCCTCGAGTTTTCTGTGCCTTTTATGTCTCATTGTTTAGCAGCTGGTTGTGGCTGCCATGCCTTATGCTGCATAACTGTAGCCTTTGAAATAGGGAAGTCCTTCCTTGCATCTCACTTTGTTTTCATTGCTTCAGCTAATTTTACTAAAATGGATAGAAGGTGTTAAGACATGGGATTCCCTGTCTGATCTTTCTTTATGAAATAGTAGATTTGCTTCCTTGAGTGAAGCCATCTTTTTAAGTGTCACTTGGGGCTTGCAAATCTGATAAATCTCTTAAAATAGCAGGCACTCGTTTAAACACAGACCCCTGGGAACATTTTGATATCAAGAGATGTACAATTTTAGGATTCTGTATATGTGACGGTGAAGCTTAATTGTATCACTTGCCTGGCTTGGGAATCATCCTAGTGTTTGATGATGCGCACGGCTGGTGCGTCCTGTTGTGTTGTGCAGGTGTGACATGTGGGGGTCTGTATCTGGACCTGAGCTTTTTTTGCTACTGTTCCCTGATTGCTTCTCACTTACCATGAACTAAGCAGCTTTGCTTCCCTATACCCTTCCTCCAGCATGTTTCTGCACGGAGCCAGTAGTCTGTGGACTGAATCCATTCCAAACATGAGCTAAATGTATTGTCTTCTCCTTTACATTGTGGTTGTTGAGTGTTGTGTTATCAACGGGGAAGCTGACTATGCCCTTGTCAGAGCCAAGGAAACCAGCACACTTTCTGTAAGTACCCACACAGTGAATATGGCACCATACCACCTTGACTTGTGCATCCTAAATGTCAACTTACACCTTAACTACATAAGAAGCAAATTTTAACAGTCTTGTTTAGAGCTTACATTTTGTGTTTTCTTTTAGTAGTTAAGAAAGTTTGAGTAATTATTTTGTCTATGGCAGTGTTTTCTCTATAAGGATAGTAAGATGCTTTCTGACTAATAGAGTAGATGAAAGAAATTGGTAGGATCCGGTGTGAGCTCATAAAGGCTAGGCAGAATTGCAGGGATTTTCATGGTAGCATTGGCAATATTTTTCTTGGGATATAACAAAAGTTGCAAGATACTGTGGGGTGCCTAAGCTGTGGGTCCCTCGGCCTTGGAATTGTCATCTGTACTCTTTCTAGCTATGTGACCTCAGATGAGTGATGCTGCTTTTCCTCTCTCAGCCTCACTTTTATCATTTCTGAAGTGGATTTGACAATAATGACCTGAAACTCTTGGAACTGATTTACTGAAGCTGCTCAGCACAGGTGTAAGTGGCCACTCAGCGTTTCCTCGTGTCACAGTTAATCCCACTTTCATCAGAGAGCAGTTACTAAGTGTTTACTGACTTTGGATAGTTCCATTCCAAGCATCAGTTGGCACTAACAGTCTGGTACTTTCCCATCTTATTACAGAGGCCACTTTATATTTTCAAATGAAGAAGTACATCAATTCTTCCATAGATAATATTTATAAAGATAGGTTAAGCAATACCTAAAGACCACTGCACACTGCCTCTACTTTCCCATCTCCTTTCTTTTAGATATCTTTATGATTTTATGTCTTTATAAGGTCACATCCATTTGACATTCCTCAGCAGAGCCAGCCCAGAGTCACCACCTCTGGAGGGCAGTTGCTTGTGTCCTAAGTAGAGGGAAAGGAGCATGTTGTGAAACCAGCTGCCATAAGACTGAATTACAGGTGTCGCGCTCTTCCAGGCTCAAATGGGCCCATTGTGGAGCAAGCTTTTCTGTTTGCTTGGGACAAATCACTGCAATTTACTAGGATGCGAAGAGACGAGGGTATAAGTAGTCAGAGGTTGCTAAGGTTTCTATAATGATGGAAAATTAGGCTTGTACATTTCAAGTATGGTTTCGCTCCCCAGCCACTGCATTTAAATATGATGAGAAGAAATGCTTCACTTTTTATGACTCCTCTCTCTTGGCACAGTGCTCTTTAACGGTGCTCCAGGTTTTCTTAACGTGCTGAACCACACACCCAATCAGTTTTATTTATTACGCTGTAGAATGCATTCCATAATGACTTTGGAGCCAGCCAGGAGGGAATGGACAATTTACCTTCACTGCCTTGATCTCCTCAACCCATTTCCTCTTAATTTGGTGGAGGTGGCATGGAGCTCCTGGAGGTCGGCATCACAGTCACTGTAAAGAAGCTCCCAGACACCTTCTTGTGGCAACTGAACACCACTGGAAGTTCTTCTGTGTGTAGACTTCTCCAGTCCATGTTTTTTAGCTTCTGAAAGAGCATTACTGTGTTCCTTTCAAGAAAACAATATGCGAAATTATTGTTTGAATTATTCTTCTTCTCTTTGAGTCTCCTCACAAACTCATAAACTGTCTCAGTATCACCGGCCCTAGTGACGAAGTGAAGGTCATTTTACACGAATTTCTTTATTTAAAAGCACTCAAAGGCAAGTAAAGACAAATATGTATGTTTGCTAAGAATGGTAGTATGTGTTTGCATTCCCAGCTCTTCGGTAGATTAAACATCTGAAGACAGCTTGGGCAGTATAGTGAGGCCTTGTCTCAAAATAAAATGAGAAAAGCTAGCCCTGGAGCCCAGCGGTAGAGTGTTTGCTTTGTATATGCAAGACTGGGTTCAAAGTCCAACACCACCAAAAAAGGAAAAAAAATATATATATATACATACATATATATATATACATATATATATATATATAAAAATAGTTTTTTCCTCTGCTTATTTTGTTTGCAGAAATGCTTTCTAAATGACACCTATCTGTTTACAGTACCTGAGATACTGCTCATAAAATGAAACTGAAAGTTAGGCAAGAGATGGTTTTGGTTACACGTGGCACAGGGTTGTTTTTGGATGACATACTTGAGATACTTACGGTTTTAGTCTCTCTCTCTCTCTCTGTCTCTCTCTCTCTCTGCTATGAAAGCATATATGAAACATTCTTTTTGTAAAATTCCCATAATGAAGGGAACAGTTTTAACCTCACTTTCTAACTTACTCTACACTCACAGGCTGAGTCAAGGGAATATCTCTTGAATGTTTTTATAGAAAGGAATGTACAAACACACACACAGATATGGAGTTTTAGGTTATGGTTTTATTGAAAACATTTGATTTCCTTACAGTTTGTCTTTTAACCTAACCCTGTGTTTTTTGTATCTTATCAACATCACTATGAATAAACTCTGACTGATCTTTTTAGTGGCAGAATCTCCTATGACTTGATGTGCTACAGTCTAGCATGTTGATGGACATAGAAGTTAAATTATTTTACTATTATTAAACAGATATTCCCCAGAACAACCAAGTATCTCTTCATGGACTCTCTGGGCTCATACCCCTCCTTTTTTTTTGTGGCAGTACTGCTTTATTCCACCCTGCAGACTGCTCATTCTTTTGAAAGACTGACAGAAACATATGCGCAAAGAACCAGATGACTCAAATTTTAAGAGCTTGTGAGTTCTGACCCCTGGGTTTATATTGGGGGAAAATGTTTTATTAGAATTAAAATATAATAGTGATTTATTAGCATTCATCCAGGAAAAACATCCTGCACATCGGAACATATTTGAAGGTGGGAGAAGAGTGTATGACTTTTTTCTAAATGTAAATGACAGTTTATGCTTAGCAACTCTCAGATGATTTACAGAGGTGGAAATGTATCTGTGTTTGTGCCTGAATGGCTGAGGGAGACTGCGTGGGAGAGGTAACACAGGCAGTGGCAAGAGGGTGAGGGAGTGTGTGTGTGTGGGGGGGTGTGCATGCACACAGGTGCAGTCCTGTGAGAGCGATCTTCTGAGTTACAGTAGCCTGGATTTGATCTCCGTGTCTCAGACTTCATGGATCTGAGACTCCTTGAAGCTCTCTGTTTCGTGTTTTTTTGTAATACTTGTTGGTTATGTGGAATATTGCTTTCATTTTGGTGTACTATAGGTTTATGTAACATATTTTCCCAACACTGCCGCTTGCCTCATTCTCGAGTGCTTTCCAACAGGTGTAACCATAACTTGCCTCTTGAAACTACTATGAAGATGAACTACGCTGTGTGTGGAAAAGTCCAAGCACAGCCTGGGGCACCTGCTGGTCCGTCAATACTGTACTGTTAAAAAATATGATCGCTACTTACAGTGTTACGCACTATCTTTAAGACATCTGTCAAGTTAATTTAGTCTCGTCAGTTCTGCTCTTTGCTCCATAGAAGCGGAAGTTGAATTGGAAGCCCTGCTATCCTAAGAATCTTGACATTTTTTTTTCATTTTCACAACTGATTCTGTCTTGTGGAAATGATAATTTTTTGCATTGTGTGCCTAAGATTTTAGTTAATATAGGACACAGTCACACAGATACACAGTATGTGGTTTACATTGGTGATACCAGGAATGCAAACTTTTCCAGAATACAGCCTTAAAACAATCCAGGAAAGAGAGTTCTGAAGCTGGGCACAGTGGCTTACAACTGGCCCAAGAGTTTGGTGCCAGTCTTAACAATAGAACTAGACCCCACCTAATAAAAATTGTAATTTATTGTAGACTAGTAAGGTTGTAATTTATTATAGACTAG
The DNA here is from genome assembly GCA_004026965.1 of Petromus typicus. Lineage (NCBI taxonomy): Eukaryota > Metazoa > Chordata > Mammalia > Rodentia > Petromuridae > Petromus > Petromus typicus. The sequence continues at coordinate 24,074 of PVIR01006169.1, read as the reverse complement.
AACCTAGGGCACACATGGTGCAATTGGCTGTTTGTGTCATTGGAAGTTCTAAAAGGTTTGCGAGCACTGGTCTACAGGAGTCTGAGTGCAAGGGACCCCCTTTACCTAGCACAGCAGGTGGTGCACATCCCAGACCTTCCTATGGGCCCATCCTATGGTGCAGCTAGTGTGCCCCTCCCTCTCCTGAGGTGCTCTCTCCCCCAGTGCAGTTACAGCATCAGTACTTGTGACGCTGCAGTTGGTGGCAGTAGCTACAGCCATACTCATTACTTAGGGAGTTGCTAGGATAAGTGTTATACATACATTAATTAGTTCATTCATTAGTTGATAAATATTTATCAACTAATAATATTTATCAACTAAATTGTATGCTAAATGCAATTCAAGCCCTGGGATTATAGCAATAAGTAAAATATTTCTGCTTTGTACAGGATTCATTTTGGTGAAAATCTCTGGCAAAAAAAAATTGATAAATGACTTCCATTTTATTTTTGATACAAATCAGTTCATGAAAAGTAAAGTGGGTAGAAGTTGCTGGGGAATGCTGACTATGTGGGTTATCTGGTTGAACCTTTCTAACCTCTGTCTTCTGAGCATTGATTTGAGTGCAAGACAGTTGCATGGATTTTATGTATGTGCCTGTGCCGTGTATAACATACCATCGATATTGTTGGTGTATGTTGCTGCAAATTAAGCATTGCTGTCTCCACTTTATAGATTAATAAAGTGATGGCTAAGAGAAGGTAAGTAGTAAGTGAACATCCCTCTAAGGTTGAACTAGACCAGCAGGAACAGATTATTCTAATTTGCCAAGAACTCTGGAAAGAGACAGCTGTTGGTTTTGGTTCCGCAGCTCAGCCATGTGTAGGCGAGTGTATCTGTGCTTTTCTCAGCCTCTTCCTGTGGGTCTCAGGGGGTCCTCCAGACCCAGGCAGCTTCACTGCGCTCCGTGTAGGATTGAGCCAGGGGATTTGTGTAGTGGCTGCCTGTGACTCTTCTCTCGGGAAAGACAGTCCACTCCACAGAGTTCTGCGTTCTTGTGTGGGGCTGCTTCATGGCCACTACTTGAGGAAGTATTCAGCTTTTTACAGTATCTGTAGTGATAGTAAGTCAAAGGAGATGACATGGAAATGAGCAGTTTGGGGTCATCATTACCTGTTTCTGAAGTGGAGCTCTCGGCAGCAGTTCCTTTTCTATTCTCTGTCAGATTCATATGGAGGAGAGTGTGTCTGTTAGAGGGTGCAGTGGGTCCATGTGTTGGTGACAGGTGCTGCTAAAATACGAGCGGCAGGAGCACAGGGCAGGTTCTAACAAAGTTCTGATTGCTGTGCAGTGCGTATTGGTAATACTGTTCTTGGGTCTTTGAGGTTCCAGGTGCTGGAACTTGTCCTAACTTCCTGACTAGCTTGTGTTACCAGAAGATTGGCTGATGATTATTGTATGAACTGTTGTCAATCAGCAAACACAAACTTGCTGGTAGAAGCATTTTAGATGCAGGGTCACAGGCTGAAACCTGGAGTCAATAAGTCACCTTTGGGTGAATTGCTGATATTATGCTTCCGGGGAGTTTTCCAAAGTCACAGAATCCTTCAGACCTGCTGAGTCTCCTTCACTTTAGGACGGTTTTTACGTCCATTGCCTCATGTGCCTCTCACAGCTATCCTGGGAAATTGGCAGGAATCGTTAATCCCATCTCATGAGTAAATCTTACATACAGCTCAGCTGATGCCCAGAACAGAACTAAATGGCTTAAAATCTCCAAACAAATTTCATCTTTCCTAATCACAGATTTCTCAGTGTTATTTAAAAAAAATGAAAACTTTCGGTCAAGTAGATTCAGCTCTTCCCCTCAGAGTAGATGAGTCCCTAGTTCCCTCTGTACAAACTCTGAACTGTTATGGTCAGACATAACAATGGGTTGTCCCCAGAGCATACATCTGTTCGCTTATTCTGGCAGAGGCTCAGAGCCTTTCAAAATCAAATGATTAGATCATCAAATCTTTTAAAAGTGATTTCTGACCCTTTGTAATGGAAAGAGAGAAGATTACATGTTAACTGTAAAAGAGTCAAGCAATGAAAAAATATTTACACTACACAGTAACATTTTTATTTAAAATTTCAAAAGATAGATACTGTTAAGAGGTTATTTTATATCCAGGCATTTTTGATACATAGGCAATAATTATTTTGAATGATCATTACTGTCATTAATGGATATGACAGAATATTATAATTTTGGCATTAACATTTTTTGAACATTTCTATGCCACTGTATCTAAATCAACCTAATTACTATTTTTTTTACTTTATTAGTACATGTCTGCAATACATGATTGCATTCATTAGAGGGAATTGGTACATGTATATAAAGTGTTTCAGTTTTTCTCCTTTCCCTCCACCTCCCTTTATTTTTTTAGCATAAGATTCATTTATTTATAAGACCTCATAATCACTATACATACAGGTTGAAAACTAGAATAATAGGACAAAGAACATATAAAATATACAAGATGTTAGTGAACAGGAAGTTTTAGAGATATTATCCACACTAGATCACAATAGCTTTCTTCTCTCTCCCTTTTCTTTTTTCATAGATAGATAGGTAGATAGAGATAGAAAGAGTGAGATAAAGAGACAGAAAAAGAGAGAAACTGAGATAAAAAGAAATAGAGACTGATAAACTTCCAAAATATGAATACATACTTCAGGAAAAAAAAAAAACTTAAATTTTCTGAAACATTATGAGGTTAATATGAGTTACTTTTGGCTACTACAGTTACAAGAGCTGCTGAAAGTGGTGGTCGTTAGTGTCCAGAAATAATTAGGGTGAGTTGCTTGGGTAGCTTTGGTCATTGAAATTGCTGCACAAGCATTTTCAATTTGTTCTCTAAGGGCTTGCAGTGTTATGGGTTTCTACAATATGCAACATCCTTTACGATCCTCCATATAAGAATGACACCATCTGTTTCCAAAAACAGTCATATTATTTTTCTTTTCTTGGAATGTATATGCATTTTTGTCAGACTCTTTTAAACTTGTTTATCCATTCAGTTTTTCACATGAAAAACTTGCGATATGTCAGCTTGTGGGTTGGCTTACTTCATTTAATATTATGGCATCAAGGTATGTTTATTTTCCTATAATAATTTGAACTTATCCTTCTTTATGGCAGAATGTGCTCCATTGTACATAAATATCATATTCACTTGTTGATGGATGTGTAGGTTGTTTCTGAGATTTAGCTATTATGAATTGTACTCCTCTGAACAAGGGTGTGCATTCATCACTGTGATATGATGCTTTTAACTCTTTTGGGAAAATACCTAGAAAGGAAATCGCTAGATCAAATGAAACTTCTAATTTTAGTTTTTTTGGAAAATTTCAGTACTGATTTTCATAATGGTTGTATCCATTTATAGTCCTACCAGCAGTGGAGAAGGTTTCCTTTGTACCCACAACCCTTCCCACATTTGTTATTGGTTGATTTCTTGATGATGGCTGTTCTTTCTAGAGTGAGATGGAATCTCATTGTTGTTTTAATTTTCTTTTCTTGGATGATCAAAGATGTTGAATATTTTAAACTTATTTTTTGGCTGTTTATATTTTCTCATCTCAGAAGTTTCTTTTCATTTAAAATGCCCATTGTAACTCTTCAAATTTGGAAAAGATAGTTCTTTATATATTTAATATATTAATGCTTTGAGGAATAGCTAATAATTTCTTTTTCAATTCTGTAAGTTGTCTTACCACGGTTGATGTGCTCTTTTGATATACAGAAGCTTTTAAATTTGATGTGATCTCATTTTTGGATTCTTGGTATTATTTCTTGTGCAGCTGGGGTTTTGTTTAATAAGTTTTTTCCCACACTTGTGTGTTCAAAAGTCTTACCTAGTTACTCTTTCAGCTGATTAAGAATTTCTATTCTGATGCTCATATCTTTGATCCATTTGGATTCTAGTTGAGTGTGTGGGTGAAGACATGGATCTAGTTTAGTCTTTGAAATATGGATTTTCCTCCAGCAAAAAGGTTTGGTCCCTTTCAAAAATAATAAACCTCGGGCTGGGGATTTGGCTCAGTGGTTCCAGCGCCTGTCTTGCAAGCGCAGGGACC
>PVIR01006169.1:0-19864 GCA_004026965.1 Petromus typicus | reverse complement strand
CCACTGCATTCCCTGGTTTTCACACTATGTGACTTCTAGCTTTTTCCCAGTGTCAAAGTGGTCATGAAAAGTAAGCATTTTGAGTCAGTTCAAGACATGGAGATAGCCATAGCAGTGCAACCAAAGACACTGGACAGTGAAGACTTACAGATCTGCTCTATAATGGTGAGAATGGACATTGTGTTTAAAGCCAAGGGTAGTATTTTAAGGAAGGTTAATAGCAATATGCGTTTTAATATAAGAATTTTTAAAAACATAAACACTTTTCTGATAACATATCATACATTTAAAGCAGATGGTTAGGTACACATTTTTACAAAATTATCTTCCATTAACAGTATTTGTGAATGTGTTTCCTAATATTTTCATAAGCATCACATATTAGACATCTTTAATCTTTGCAAACATGAAAGTTGAAATATTTAAATATGTTTAAATTTGCATTTCTCCAGTCAGTGATTTCAAAGATGTCTTCAGGTTATGTTTATTCACTGTGTCTTTGTTCTATCACATCTTGAAAATCTGCACATTTTAAAATTGTTGTTTTTCTTGTGATGAAACTCTTACGTATCATAAGTTTTAACCTAAGTTACATCACATGTGTTGCTAATCATTCTTCCTTTACTTTGTTCTTTGTGTTTGAACAGTGTATATGGCTTCTTTTGCCATAGCAGTTTTTAAATTGCATAGCCAACTGTGCTGATACTTTTATTTTCTTGTTTCTGGTTTTATTGCAAATCAAAGAATAGCCGCAATGTACAAAGTCTGATTATGTAATATTAAAAATTGGAAATCCATCCTGAGTGGAGCCTTGACAATATGGGTGCTGGCTGAGCTTGAGTAATTATCATTCTGTGGCTGGTATTTACCCACACACATTTGCAATGTAGGCCAAGCCAGGATTTAATAACCCATAGCATATTTACACAGACTTTATTTTCTAAACATTTAAAATTAGTTCTCAAAGATGAATAGCTCATTTTAAAAATATGGTTCTTTTGAATTTAGTTCTACCTTGAGAAGGTTTATATGGAAAGCCAGGGACTTAGAACCAACATCATAGATGTTATTTTTTTGCAAATTTTCATGTTTTTGCTTTTTCACATATTTTTTTCTAATGAATGAAAATTTAGGATCTGTCAGTCTTGTCAGCTGTGGTAGGTTTCTTAACAAAGGGAACTAAAATAATGATCAGATAGGTGAAAAAAGACAAACCTCAATATTTGTCCTTTCAGTAAAATTTGCAAGTGAGTAAGGTGGTGTATAAATAAATCCATTTAAATGCATGTAATAAAGAGTGTAGAGCCCATATTCATGTCTTCGTCTGTTGCCTGTGTGCACTTTCAAATTGTCCAAGTCTGGCCTGGAATTCTGGCTTTTCTGCTGATAAGTTATGGAACCTCTCAAAGCCTCAGTTTCTTTTTCCCTGAAATGGGACTGGTGCTGTCATTACCATTACTTAAAAGTGACTCCTTGTGTTGTTTCTTGGCAATGACTTCGCTGTGGGGTTGTAAATCATCTGTGATCTGTTGCACAGGCTAAGGTGCCCTAGCCTTAGGCATGGCACTATTTAAAAATCACAGCAGATGAAACTAAGGGAAGTGAATAAAAACTGAGCAGAACTCCCATTAATTTGACATTTTATAAACAAGTTTTCTCTGGAAGTCAGTTATGGTATCTGTTAAAGTAGCCCAACTTTTCATTTTTATTTTATTTTTTATGTCTCAATCTTTCGTGACTTAAAACTGATGACATCTGAGTATTTCTCAAGCAGTTCCTACATATTTATGAAGAACAGTTAATCTGTGCAAAGGAAAAGAGAAAGATCATAAAATTTTAGAGCTGAGTGACATTCCGGCTCAGGTATAGTGGAGGAAATTGAGACCCAGGCAGATTATATTATTTGCACAGCCTCAAATATTAGTTATGGTGATAAAAAGTTACAGCTACAAATGTAATGGAACCAGGAGGTCTGGGCTGGTCCTACTGAAGCCCATCTAAGGGAGAGGTACAGAAGCAAGATTTATTTCTCTTTCATAGGCCATTGTAATGACCAGGGAAGGATTGTCATAGGCGGTGGCATATCCAGCAACATCAGGGACAAAAACAGGTGCAGTTCCTTCTAGACAGCATGTAGCAGTGAGTTTCAAGATGCTGTCTCTGTAAAGGGAGTTCCTTGATCACCAGAAATGGAAACACTGGCTGCTGGAGATTTTGCATCTAATTGTAGATGCATATCCCTTACACAGGGTCATTTAAGTACCAGAGAACTCGTGTGGTCCCTAAGGTGTGAAGATAGGCAATGGCCTGAAATGGGATGTCCCTTGAGGGATAGGAGGCTCTGGAGATGGTCTCATCAGCCCCTGCCATGGCCTCTTCACCGACCGGTCTTCCTCTCTTGATCATGTTGACCTTCCTTCATCCTGGCAGCCCCACTGTCTCTCTTCTTCCCCCCAATGCCAGACATCTGTTTTAGATCTCAGTGGTCATTTCCCTGAATTCCACTTTCTACCCCATGTCTTTTCTTTGCCCAGGAGATTATCCATTCTCTGGGGCTGGAAATTGATTGCTCTTCATGAGCTCTCTCCTTTTTGCTGCGTCATCTCTCCTGGAGGAATTAACTACAGAAGCAGAAAACCTCAGTGATTAATGAAGAATAGGCAGAAAATAGAAGAAAATCAAGAGACCCTGATATTTTGTGTGTGTTTCAGCACTGTCATGCTGTCTTCCTCAGTATCAGCATCCTTCTCACCACCAGCAGCATTCCTGTGCATTCAGCACCATTGCCGTGAAGAAAGGGATCTCTTGAGGGCCTTTTGGGAAAGTGCCAGCATATGTCGCAAGAACATGCATCATTTTGTTTCAGTGATTCCCTTTCAGTGATGGTGAAACTTTTAGAGCTTTTAGTGATATGAACGACCCGCGGTGGCACATGTTAGAGCTTCACTACACTAGCCTGGCATCATTGATCCTGTAGTTTTTTCTGTAAGTTAGAAAACTGACACTTACAGGGTTTTGTAGCATGCTAGACGCAGTGTGTGGAGAGCCGCGCTGGTGCCACACCTAAAAGATGGCGCTGGCTTCCTTTCTCTTTCCTCGTGATGGCGTGCGCTCCCTCTGCCACGTGACTCCTTGCGGGGTACTAGGCTGACTCAAGCATAGTTTGGTTGCTGCGCGGACCAATGGTAGGCCACTACACCTGATCCCCTGATTGGCGGAAGAGATGCATATAAGGCGTTGGGCGGGCTGGGGAGAGCGAGAGTCTCCATTATGCTGTAAAGGGTTCCTGAATAAACCGCTTGAAGAAGAGTTCCGGGTCGCGTCTTTCTTGCTGGTCGAGAGGGACGCGACAGCAGTGGTTCTTTATCAATGACTGCTTTATCCTCAGGAGATATTTGGCAATGTTTGCAGATACTTTGATTGTCATGAACAGGAAGGTCTTAGTGGGTAAATGTCCAACAATGTGTAGCACAGGCCTCTGTGGCAAAGAATTATCCTGCTGAGAATGCCAATGCTTCCCAGGTTGAGAAATCGTGGCCCAACATGATACATTAACAAGTCAGAGACAGTTTTATTGTGAAACTTGTACTTTTCTCAAATATGTTTATAATATCTAGATAATCATGTGCTATTTCTCATTAATCTATTTATGAAATGAATTCTAGTAATAGATTTTCAAATGGTAAAGCCATTCTTTGATTCCTGGAATAAATTCTACTTAATCATGGTATGATACCATTTATATGAAAATTTTAGGCGTACAAACCAATTCTGTGTATTATTATGGATATTTATGTGTGTATAAAATCATACAAATGCATGCCAGTGGAGAGATGTGCATAGCAGTTGGAGAAAACAATTTTCTTCTGAGGAGGAAAGAACTCAAAATCAATGAGAGGGCTTATTAACAGGGTTTTACACCACCTAGTTTCTTAGAAATTGGTCTGAAGCACAATATACTTACTCATTAAATCAAACTGAGGATGGTAGTTACACCATTTTCCGTGTTGTGGGATGTTGGAAATATTTTTTGTTTGGAAAGAAAAATAAAAAATACAAATAGAATTAATATGATGTAAATGATGAGATAGCATGTAGATCAAGGATTTAGAGTTCATATCAGTCCCCAGAGACTGAACTTGTGCCATCCTTGCCATGGTGCTTCAGCCATGGAAGCCACCTGGGGACAAGTTCCAAAAGCGGGCTCTGTTCTCGGCAGCCGACAGGGACCCATTGGTCTATTCTTCCCAGCAACCACACAGCAGGTGTAGAGTTGCCATCTTTATGTGTGCCATGGAGCCGCTGAGGTGCACAGCAGGTGTAGACCATTAGGAGTATGTTTGCTTACTTTTGTTGTTTTCTGCTGTTCGCCTGCGCAGTGATCATGAGTTAGATGTACATGGACTAACCCAGAGCACGCAGTGTGTATATTCTCTAGGTGTCTGCTCTCCTGAGTGCTACTTTCTGCCTCAGCCCTCATTTTTGTCAAGTGGCAAATCCTCAAACATGGCAGTGCATCCTCCTCACTGTTCGGCTACACTGTCCCCATCTCAGGCATCTTTGTCTTTTGCTTGCAGTGGGCCTGTGACAGCCTCCCTGGGGCAGGCTTAGCCCTTTGGTTCATCTCTCCAGACCCTGGAAGAGTTACTGGAATGCAGATGGGCTCCTTGACTTTCCTTCCCTGGGCTTCACAGAGTGGAGTTTGGATGTTGTTCAGCACTGTCTAACCTTGCAGCCCCAGGTCTTGCCAGTCTTCTCTGTGCTTTCTTGCTGCAGCCTGAGCTGCTGTAAATCATTCTGCTGCTTCCTTTGCAGGGAAGCATTTCAGCCCCACCCCATCACCATGTCCTGCCAGGGCTGACACTGTTTGGGTGCTGTGGACTTCTGCCTTCTGTTTAGTGTTCCCAACAGGAGTTGTCTTTTCGGAGAAACTGCCCGGTGTCTTCCCAGCTTAACTTTCCACTCTGCCTGAACTCCATTATCACTCTTTGTAGGACTCACAGTTACACTTAAACAGTTAGTTATGAAATTAGCACTGAGGCTGTAACACTCCACCAGGAGCCCCAGCCTGTTCTGCTGTGTCCTCTAGGCATTGCACAGTGCCTAGTGTGTTGTGGACTTTCAACAGAGGTTCACTGAATAAGCAAAAGGATAAATGAATGAGTGAATATGTTTTTTTTGCTGTGCTAGTAAGGAGACTGGAGAGGAAGAGGACTCTATTCGTCCACCCATTGCAGCCTTGTTGTTTATTTCCTTACTTGTGACATGAACCTGAAGGTACAAGCAGCCTTGTGTGGTCGTAGAAGGACGGGAGTGTCAGGTTGTTATTAAGTGCTAAATGCAGGGTCGATGTGGGACAGGATCAGAAAAGTGATGAGGAACTGAAAATTGTAGTGAGGATTTTCACTGGCAAAATCGCTCGGTGTAAGTGAACAAAGTAGACCCATCTCTGAAAAGAACAGAATATAGTTGAGTAGTCCATTTGTAGTTGACATTCTGTTGTCAAAACTGTTGGTTTTAAATCACTATCCTGAATGAAAATCATGGTTGTAAAAAAAAAAAAATCATGTTTGTGTCAGCTGAAAAGGCAGATACCAGTGTATGCCTACGAGCCCATTCCAAATCTGTGGTTTTGGATCCCATCTTTGCATCATAGCATATACTGGTTAAATTTTTTCCAGGGGGGACTAGAGAAAAAGCAGCAAGAGAAAGAATACTTGGAAGTCCATGGAGTGTCACAACCTCTTGTACTGAGGAAAACACAATTCATGGTGAAGATCTTAATGACAATGTGGCAGCTATGTCACTGGGTTATCTTAGGTGGGCAAGATTGTGCAGTGTTATTACCCCCAGAGGAATGTGTTCAGGAGTCCCCAGGTCCTGGGGGCTTTGCTTTTAAATCATATATAATGCGGATTAATGTTGATTCCATTGGCTTTGTTCCACACAGCTCTCAACAGACAGAAATGCAAACCCTGGTCTTTCACGCCAGTTTCTTCTTAATTAAGTTTTAAATAATAGAAATGATTTGTCTTCCAACCTATAAGTCTGGTATTTTGTGTTGTTGTTACAAAATTAATCTTCAGGAACAGAATTGTTTCTTTAGTGAGAATGTAGGGAGGGATGGAAGAATTAAAAGTTAGCATAGAAAATTGGAGAACTACAAAGCATCACTGAAAAGATAGCATATTTATCGTTAGAAAATCTCTACTTAAAGACCAGGCTAAGGACCTTTCCTCTAGATGACCAGTTAGATCACAGAGCTGGCTTGGCCCCAGCCCCATGAGCATGCAGCGCTGAGCCTCTCCTTGGGGACTTGTCTTTTCTTAGTCATGTTGTGCTTCACAGCTGAACTGAAAATCCTCCACGTTATTTTTGAATGCAAGAAACTTGTGATCCAGACTCTCCCCGGAATTTTATTGTCTTTCCTGAACAGATTGACACAACAATAGTGAGTCCACATTGGATTGTGGTGATTCCCTTAGTTATTAAGGATCCAATTCCTTGGAATGACAGTGAGTGCATCAGGCCTTGTGGGAGAGTGTTTAACATCCACACACCTGTGACAAAGACAGAAGTCTCTAGTGAAACTGTAGGAAACACAGTGCTTGACACATGGCCATGCTTAGTAAAGTGCTGAGGTATGAGGTGAAGTGATTGGAACAACCCACATAACTGTCTGCTTCTTGGTTATCAGTGACCCATTTCCCTGGGGAGCCTATTTGCAGATGTCTAATGTTATTAAAGAGAAACTTGATATATGCCATTAGGGTCAACAGGTATGGAAGAGGAACTGAATGGGTGGTCAAGTAGTGCTGTAATGCAGTTTGAAGAAGCCTCTGTTGATCCTTAGGGGTGCTAGCAAGCTGGATTGGTTCTCTGTAGTTATTTTTACTTGAGGTGAGCTTGCTGTGCTTTTATATTCCTGCCAGTAGCAATCATTGGATGGGAACTGGCCATATTCAGAGAGATTGACAGTGGAGTGCTGTGTGCTAGGTGAACTACTGGGATCTCAGTGATTGAACCATTCCTGCCTAAAAGTGAGTGTAGGTGGCACCCATCACAGTGTGCTCTGTTAGTATTCAGCTACTTCTGGAGCTGGTACCAATGATAATGTGTTATAGAGTGAACTCTCATGTTACTCCAGAAGGCTTATATTGAAATTCTGACCCTCAAGATGACAGTATTAGGAGGTTAAGCCTTTGTGAGGTATTTAGATCCTAAGGTGAAGCTCTTAAGAATGAGATTAATGCCTTGAAAAGGAGGTGGAGATCCTCACTCTCTCTGCCAAGGGGGTCTATGAGAAGACTTCGGCTGTCTGCAGCCCAGAAGGCGTCCCTGGCTGGAAGCCAGCAATGCTTGTACACTTGCTTTACCATTTAGCCTTTATTTAAAAAGTGACCTGAAACTCATTTGTCTTTGGTGGGAGGATGAAAAAATAATTTTTCTAAAAAAACTTACAAAAAACCCCAGATGATTTCCTTAGAAGATGTTGGTCCCATTTCCTGGGTATGCTGGGAAATAGGTGATCTTTAGTGGTCCCTTGGAGGGGACTAGCCTGAGCATAGGACCGTGTGGAAAGCCAGTGGTTCAAATCATACAACCCGAGGGATAGCAAAGCAGTCTGCATCTGAATCCTCATTCATCGCTCAAGGTGTGTTCCTGACCTAGTGAACAGTTCTGGAACCCAGGGCTGGTGATCTGCCGAGTGCAGAAGATGGAGAGGGAAGATCCACCAAGAAGACTTGGGAGGGAGGGCCTGTGCATGAGGAAGAAAAGCAGATAGACCAGCAGGGGAGTGACTTGAGGCCCAACCGAGTTGGAGCAGGGCTGAAGGTGTGGTCATTGTCAGTGGGGCCCTGGAGAGCGCCCAGCTGGCCTCATGGAGTCCCAGGCTTGAGAACAAAGGCTGTCCAGACATGGCCTTCTGAACCAGAGCTCAGCACACCCTCTCACTTGTGGTTCTGTGGATTGCAGACCTCATTTCAGAGTCTGCTGTGTGTTAATCCTGATGAAGGAGAGTGCTCAAAACCTGGATTTGGTCATGCTGTTCCTCTTTTCCTTTGGCAATTACATCTGTGAAATTTTTTTCATTATCTCATATTACAAATACTTAATATTTAGAAAAATCTTTATTTATTTATTATTTATTTATTTATTATTTATTTATTTATTTTTTGAGACAAGGTCTTGCTTCATAGTTCAGGCTGGCCCTGAGCTTAGCCTTAAACTCACAGCAATCCTCCTGCCTTTGCCTCCCAAGTGCTGCTATGACAGGCATGAGCCCCCACGCCCGGCACTGTGGTGTGTGGTACTGATTGTGAGTGGGCATGAGTCTCCACGTCTAGCGTTGTATGTGGTTACTGGGATGAACCCCGGCCCTTTCATGCCAGGCAAGAACAGAAACCACTGAACTAAATCCCCAGCCCCTAGACAAATCCTCTGAAGGTTCACTCTGTGGAACTGCCTTTTGCTTGTCCTGTTTTTTTTCTTAGTGTGTGCTAACCCTGACTTCAGCTCACTCTCTCCTTTCCCAGCACAGCCAGTGCCCCAGCTCCTGCCTTCCCTGGTCCTTTTACCCCTGTCTGAAATAAATCTCTGCAGTGTCTGGCTTTTCTGCTTTCTCTGCATCCTGAGGGTCTACCTCAAGGCTCTCCAAACTTGTGAATTTCTTTGGCACTTGTATTTGATGATCTGTCATGTACTTGTTTGTTTCACGTACTGCTCCAAGGAGATAGAAATCTTTTAGAAGCAGGAACATGGTTTTATCTCTTTCTTAGCATGTAGGATGGATTATTGTAATCAACCAGCTGGCTGGATGGCAACAAGGGTAGAAGAAAGACTCTGAAGGACATGGGTGATGCTGAGACTTCCACTTTTATTTAAGTCCTTTTCTTCTCATCGTGTCTCTCTCAAATGTCATTTACCTTTCATCCTAAATTAATACTTCTTCCACTTCCTCCCCTGGCCAACATTATTAGCTTTCTTCATCTTCTTACTTTTGATAATACCTTGCCTTTTCTTCTGGCCATCAATCACAATGTATAATGATCCATTTTTTTGTGTGTTCTTAACATTTAATTCCTGTTTCCCTTCTGACTTTCAGTGTCAGGATAGTGACACTTGTCAGTTTTTCCATGTGAAGCATTATATCTGATCTGTGTCCACTCTTTATTTATTTGTTTATTAATTTATTTTGAGATAATGTCTTGCTTTGTAGTTCAGGCTGGCCCTGAACTCACTATGTAGCCCAGGCTAGCCTTGAACTCACAGCAGTCCTCCTGTCTCTGCCTCCTGAGTGCTGGGATTGCAGGTATGAGCCATCACACTCATCACTGTGCTGTGTGATTACTGGGGATCGAATTCAGGACTTTGCACTTGCTAGGCAGACACCAGAACTACTGAGCTAAACCCACCATCTTTATGTCCACTTTTAATACATATTTGGACAGATAAATGGCTTGAAGACAGAATACAAAGTAATTCTAGCTTTGATAAGTATGGTCACTAAGCATTAGTACATTCTCACTGTCTGATTTTGTAGGGTGTCACAGCTTTCTGTGCATGTATGACCTAAATCCACTTAGACACCCTACACAGTCTGCTGATGAGGACAGAGTTGTTGACACTGCTGGGTATTCAGGTTTAATGTCCCTGGGACCAAGTCTGAACTCCAAGTACTCTTCCACTGCTTCCCTTCCTCTCTCTCCACCTTTGAGCCCCCAACCTGTCTACTTTGTCATCTTATTAGTAATGAGTGATGTTGTTCATAGAAGAGTGTCATTGATACGTTTCCCAGTCAAAGGAGCGAATGTCGAGGCCTGCTGACCACAGGTCTGCACTCTGAGTTTTCCTTTGAGACGCTTGCCACAGTCCTGCCAAGGATCAAAATCGTCTGAGCTGCTGTCTGGGCTTAATGCTCTTTGTGAAATGAGCATGTTTTCTCTCTGCAAAGAGTCAGTGTCAACAGTGTGCATTGGGCTCTGAAACAGTGCACGTGGGGCTTGGTTTTAATGTCTCGTTTCTACCTTGGACAGAAAATTCCCAGCGAAGATAAACAGCTCAGCTAGGAATCTTCTGTAGGCCAGTTCCAGTTCACTTACTTACTTACTTACTTATTTTTTTCATAGTGAGGAGAAAAGAAATACACTAATGAACAACTAGTTATCTCCTATTTGTGTTTTAGAAACTTTTTTGTTTTAAAGTAATTCAAGCTTTTCCATTCACATCAGGAACATACACCAATCAGAGTAGTGAAGATGATAGTACAGCAGTTCCTTCTTGGGACCTAGGGCTAGTTGGCTCTAGGACTGTTTGTAGATAGCTAAATCTTGAGATATTCAGGTTCTTTCTATGAAGTGGTATGGTATAACTAATCTTCCCACGGAGGTTTAAGTGATCTCTCGATTACATATTATGCGTAGCTCAGTTTAGATTCTAAGAAAATAGTTGTCAGACTCCATTTTTATCAAATGATGAGTAAGTCAAGTCTGGGATATGTTACATACATGTTCAGCTTTTGTTTTAGTATTTTCAACCTGCTGTTGCCTGAATCTGCTGATAGGGAAACTATGAAATGGAGAGCCGACCACTGTTACTAAGGGTTTCTTAGTGCTAGTAAGGACTGCATAAATCGCATGTGTGTGTGTTCAAGGTCATCTAGATATTCCTGTTTTACTAATAGGAAAACTAAGTTTTAGTAGTTAAGTAGCTTTTTTTTAATGCTTATTTATGTGGGACCAAAGCACAAGTTTCTTGGGCTCTACAGCTCAGATATTTCACAGTCTAATTTTCTCTGTTGTATAAAACTCCTAGGTGAAATTCTTGGCTGGAATTAGATTATCTGAAAGAAAGTCCCTCCAGCAATAGGACTTTTCTCAGGTTCTAAAGGAAGAATTCTGGTAAAGATATGAAAGTTATATATTTGAGGGATATGAAATTTGTACTACTAATAATTTTATCATGTATTAAATCTAATAATGAATGGCCCAAGTATTACATTTATGCATGCAGCATGCTTCTAGTTGAGGCTGTATGGAAACCCAGGGCTTCCAATGTCTTACACCGCCTTTGTTGGCAGCGTGCTAATCTGTCCATAGCAGCTGGCTGCTATTCCTGTCCTGAGAGTCTCCTCAGATAAACATTCCACGACCTTCTTGTCCAGTGTGCTCCATCCATAGGCAGTACCATTGGTAGGTAGGAACTTAATTCTATCTTCAGAAACACAAGTTGTCTCTCCTCTTGTGCAGGTGCTTCCAGCTTCATCACAGCAATGCTGTTGTGCATTTATAAAGTGTTTTCCTCTCTGGAAATAACCATCACGTATTTAGTTTTCATTTGGTCCTTGTGGCAAGCAAAGCAACACGTTATTCACTTATTTCCTCAGGAATATTTTCTGTGTCTCCTGTTTGCATGAAAATATCATTTCCATTTTGTAGATGAGTAAACTGAGCCTTGGAGTATGTCATTTTTCTCTGCTTTTCTCAGTCATAAAATGCCAGCTTAAGAGCTTTTCTAAACCTGTGAATGATCTGATGTTTAAAGGGCAGGCTCTATAAAAATAATGAAAGCTCACAGCCTGCAGAAAGAGCTTGGTTACCATTTCACATACATGGCAATTTGTATCATCACTGAACAACAAATGATTCCTTTCTTCTGACGGAAGATGTGTGTTACTTTTTTCTTGGTGGAGACGCTGAGAGAAGCTCTGGCACAGCCTGGTGTGGCAGTCACAGGCCTTGCTGTGCGATGGCAGCTTTTTAGTTCTTCACATCCCTGAGCCCCCTCTTTTTGCAAGGTCCCCGCGCTTTCCCACCCTCCTACCAAACTACAGATCTCAGAGTGAATCCCAGTCCTTCCTGAAGGTTTCCCTTAACACCTTCCACCTTCAGAACCTGTTATGGACCCTCCCACTGGCAAGTGCACCTCCTGCATTTTGACCACATTGATTGCTCATATGCACTTATGTAATGTTATGTAATATTTTTCTCTCTAGCTGGACTCAAAACACACACAGAAGCACATTCTTGTTTTTCATTTTTTTGGAGGCAGGGTCTTCCTTTTGTAGTCCTGGTTGGCCCTGAGCTCAGCTTTGAACTCACAGTAATCCTCCTGCCTCTGCCTCCCGAGTTCTGGGATTAGAGGTGTGAGCCACCATGCCTGGCACTGTAGAATGTGGTTCGGATTGCTGGTGGACTTGAGTCTCCACACCCAGTATTGTTGTATGTGGTTACTAGGATCGAACTCTGGATCTTGTGCTTGCAAGGCAGGCTCTGGAACCACTGAGCTAAATCCTTGACCGCAGATTCCTGTTTTTGTCCACCACCTCTATGTACTTAATTACAATAAATGAGAGGCTTCAAAAATAGATACTGAACAGAAAAATTGAAATAAGAGTCGGCAGTATCAGAACTTTAATAGAAATCCTGTGTTGGTTTTCTATCTCTGCAGTAACAAATTATTGCTCATTTCATTGCTTATATTGATACTTATTTATTTTTTTACTATTTCTATTGACCAGAAGTCTGACATTTGAGGTAGTTCAACTGGGTATTTTACTTTGAATTTCCAGAGCACAGTGTCAAGATGTTGGCAATTTGTGCTCTTCCCTAGACAAAGATCTACTTCCAGGTCTTATTAAATTGGGGTACATTTAAATGGGTGTAGTTTCTGGCTGTTGGGCAGTGCCTGCTGTGCACTTTCAGCCCTGAGGTCTCATTTTTATTTTTATAAAAATCTTGAATATTTAATATATTTGGAATGCTTTGCCTTCTCTTTCTGCTTGACCTTTCTAACTTTCCTCCTATCCTGTAATTAGTTTGTGTCACCAAGATATTCCAGGATAATACAGAAATACCCTAGAGCTGAGAGCATGAATACTTGGGATCCGGGTCATTGTTGTACTCCTATCAATCCCAATCTGATCCCTTTGGGCAGTACTTACCTTGATGAAGAGGGTGGCAGCTTGGCCCCTGTGAGGGTCCCCTCCCCCACTTGTACAGATACCATAAAAATTTAGTAGATGGGTTCTGTAGAAAGGGAGCTAATGAAATTGGGTCTGTGTGGCTTCAAACCATTGAAAATAGTGGTGCCTTCACTCCTTTCCTGTTGAGTGTTCATCATTCACGTTAACGCACAGGTTCCCTGAGGAACAGAAGTGCTGACTCAGGCCAGTTCACAAATGGACAGAGCAGAGCAGCATGCTTGGGGTGGATAGCTGCCAGCCTGGATGGCGCCGTAGAGCTGCTCCTCACACTCCAACCTGCACTGGTGTTGGCATCAGGGGACAGCCAGGCTTTCTCGAACAGCGAATCCTTTTCCTCTGGACTCTCTGGAGCTTCGTCCAGGGGCTCGTAGGCATAAGCAAAGTACCTGTGTTTCCTGACTCACAAACTTACAAAACTGTTGCTAGAAGGGCTGGAACCCTGTTTCTCCTTTAGGTGTGAAAATGCCTGTCTAAAGTCATATGATGTCCCATTAAAAGCACTGATGTCCTAGGCCGGGGATTTAGCTCAGTGGTTCCAGTGCCTGTCTTGCAAGCTCAAGGGCCCAGGTTAATCCCTGGTAACCACATAACAATACTGGGTGTGGAGACTCACGCCCAGCAGCAATCAGTACCACATACCACAGTGCCGGGCGTGGTGGCTCAAGCCTGTCATCCCAGCACTTGGGAGGCAGAGGCAGGAGGATTGTTGTGATGTGAGTTTGAGGCTGAGCTCAGGGCCAGTCTGAACTGCAAAGTGAGACCCTGTCTCAAAAAACCTAAAAAAAAGCACTGATGTCCTGGATAAAGCAGTTTTGGATGAAAGGGAAAATTAGGGGAGTCTTTAGAAAGGACTTGACAGAAATAGCAAACCTAATAATTGAACCTTCCATTATTAATATACTCTCCAAACATTTTATCTCTGGGAATGACATTTAACAGCCCTTTAACCTTGCAGTCTTGCAGACTCACAATCAACTTTGAATTTTGTCAACCTTACGGGTTTCGCTGGGCACCTAGGTTTGTTTTTCTACCTCCAAAATATCTCTAAAGTCTACCTTCTGTGTGCTGTGGTGTCACTGTCCTAGTTTGTGACCTCATTATCCTTTTCCTGGTTCATAGAAATAACTTGTTAATGGTTCCTATTGCTCACATTTCTCACCCATCCCCAGCCCCATCGCCCATTCCACCGCCAATTATCCACCTAAAACAGCGACCCAGTTATGTCACTTCTTGCTTGTGGTCTTTCAGAGGCATCTCCTTTGTTGGAAGGATGAAGCTCAAAATGCAGTGTAGCATTTGTAAGGCCCTTGACAGAGTGGCCCCAGCCTGGCTTTTAATGTCTCTGCCTGCCATTTCTCACAGTTCACAGCTGTCTGTACTACACCTGCCATCTCTGCCACACACTTTCCCAGAAGCCGCTACCCACAGTGCCTTTCTCTCCTCCTTCTCCCCTCCCTCGCTCCACTTTTCTCCTCTCCTACCCTCTCCATCAGCTTCCATCTTCTCTGTCTCTCTCTCTCTCTCTCTCATACACACGCAGCTTCCTGTTCACCCTCTAGCCACCTTTCTTTGGTTTTTATTTGACTTTTCTTCTCTAACACTTATTCTTCTCTACATTTAAAGTTTATGTCCTCGTATGCTGATGACTACAGTAATTATAATGATTGTGCTGAGGATGTACCTCAGTGGCTCAGCACCTCCTGGCAGCATGAGGCCCTGAGTTTGATTTCTTCTAAACCACACCTCCACAGCATTGGCAGCTCCTATGAACTGGCCAAGTGGTAGGTCCTGTGCGCATCTCAGTTGTATCTTTTCTCCACCTTAGGAGACAGGTGTTCTTACCTACCCACCCTTATGTGTTGAGACCAAGTTTCAGAAAGATGAGGATGACTTTTGTAAGCTCCACCGGGTTAAGAGCGAACATGAGTTCAAACCCAGATCTTTGTGATCAAGAGCATAGGTTATTTATTATTGCTTTCCATGATCTTCCAGAGTATGAGAAGGGGAAAAATTTCTGGCATTAAATTTCTTGGAGAAAATATCTCTTTCCCATTTCCTCAAGCATTTAAAATACCATCAGACTCACTTGAATGGTCTTTTAATTCTGTATTTACTTGACTAGTATAATTCAGGTGTGGCATATAACATGGTGTGTTACATATGTATATATAGTGGAATGACTGTTGTGAGTTAATTAACATAATTTGTTACCTCATGTACTTGTTTTTATTATGAAAACATTGAATTTTTATGTGTAGATAATGTGCTACTATTTAGCTAGAAAAAAGAAATCTTTTCTGTTATTTGTAATCATGGGGATGGCCTTGGAGCTATGATGTATATTTAAATAAGACAGGCACCCAAAGGAAGATATCCCATATTGTCATATCCCTAAAAATATCCAGCTCATGTTAGGCAGGGTGACATACACCTATAAATCCAGCACTTTGAAAGGCTGATGCAGGAGGGTGGAAAGTTCAAGGCCAGACTGGGGCAGCTTAGCAAAACGCTGACTCAGTTAACTTAGAAAATAATAAAAAATTCAATTGAAATGAAAGACTCAGAGATGTAGGTTGGTGACAGTGTGTGCCTAACACATGGGAGGTGCTGAGTTGCCATCCCAGCTACTGGGAAACCAAGTAAAATGTGACACTCATGGAAGCAAAAGATGCTTCAGATAATCGCATCCACTTTTAAATCACAGGAAAAAGATACAGATGTTGCCAACCATCTCTTTTTCCCTGAGTTAATAAAACTGTTTTCATCCACATAGGTCCACCCAAGTCTCCCTGACCAGAACCAGGCCCTAGGTCATTCTCTCAGGAAGATCTGGAAAGTATTTCTCCTTCAGGTCGTACCACAGGCTCACCCTGAGTGGGGACAGATTCTCTTAGCATGAATGAGGAAGAGCTCGGTCCTAGGAAGGTAAATAGTGGCGCTAGCCAACCACAGCATGTGAGTTGGTCTTGACTGGTCATGTTGGCTGTTGGTTGTAGTTTCTGTCATGTTTCACTTTCAAATGTTGGACTGTCCAAGAGAAGATTGATATGAACAGGATCAGAAATAGAAAGAGCAGCATTTTCTAACTTAAATGATGTCTGTAGAGGGCAAACACGAGTCCTAATTAGTAACTAGAGACGTTATTTAAATTCTTTAAATTTTGTTGTCCTCCGTTTTTAAAATGGAGATGATAATGATACTCTCTCTTGTGTGTGCAGAAGAAAAGTGTTTGAGGGAAGCAGGGATGAGGAGGAGAGGAAGATAAAATGTAGAATAAAGATATGCCATGTACAGGAACCCAATAACTTTAACATACTTATTGTATACTATTATAGGAGCAAAGATTAATAATGTCAACAAGAATGAACACTTGCACCGGGGAGTCGGAGGAGAGAAAAACGTAGAAAAACAAAAGGAGATTTAAAAAGGAAACAAACTGTAGTGTGTACCTTTATCCACTCCCCAAGCTGACTGTAAATTTCATGTACAGCAAACATGTACTAATGATATTTTTAAAAATAGTAGTATCATGGGATTCATGTGAGAGGGAAGTGAGATAATACATGTCTGCCCAGAGCACAGAAAGCATTCAGGACATTTTGATGAATTCTAAGTATGATAGTCTTTGAGGAGCATTTATCTATTTTTATTCCAGTTGGTAGTGGGAGTTTTATCTAAGCAAGGTGGAAGTGATGGGCCTATTTACTTCTTTCTATTATGAAAGATGTAAGAGTATGGGTATTTACATGTTGAGTATCTGTCAACATGCTCATGTTCTTCCTCCAGTGAGATGTGGAGGTTTTTCACTTTTTGTCCTTTTTTTTTCTTACTATTTATATGCAGTACATGAAGTTTACCTTCATTTTAGAAAGTGAGTAAAATGTACATAACATGACTTGATTCTTTTTTATTTCTTTTGATTCATTAATCCTCAGGAACCGTCTGTCTGAGGACTTGAGGCATAAGTGAAACACTGAAGTTGTCTGCTATTCCTTTAATTCAAAGGTTGGTAAAATTCTGCAAAAACAGTCAGGTAATTTTACGTTGCAGGCTGTATGGTCTCCTACAATATAGCATCAAAACGCACAAGCAACATGTATATATTCCACTTAAGTTTTATTGATGTTCACTGCAGTTTTAATTTAGTGTGCTTTTCATGACTTGTGAAGTGTTATCTATACTTTGTTTTTAACCTTTCACATTGAAAATTGGGTGAGGTGTTAATCCCTTACTAGGTACATCAGATCTTGAGACAGATTTGAGCTCAGGAGTTCACAGGCAGTCAGAGCAATACAGGAAGACCATGTCTCTGAAGAAGAGAGTGAGCTGGAGATGTAGCTTAGTGGTAAAGTGCTTGTCTGACATGCTCAAGGCCCTGAGTTCAATCCCCAACACTGGAAAAAACAAATAAAAAAATCTAAGTGCATAGAGCGTATAAAACGAGTGAGCCATTCATATGTGCTTTGGGCCATCTTTAGCCAACTTTTGTTTTCAGTTTATGTCTTCTTTTCTATCACAGTAGGTTAAGTTTGTCATGTATTCTCTCACCCTTGGAGTTTGCTTACAATCAAAGACTAGATTTGAATATGCAAATTAGCAGCTCCTGGTATTGGAAGGATAGCACAGGATTCAGAGGCAGTGAAATTTATTTTGAATTCTATAACTAGATAGTGCAGCTTTAAATAAATGTAATTCATGATAAGTAGCATGCTCTCATTTTATGAAGAAACAAGAAAGCACATCAGAAAGTGGTGAGTGAGATTCATGTGATCAGGCGTGCCATTGTGCCCGTCTTGCTTTGTCACTAATAGGCTGTGTAAAACACAAGACTAAATTGTTGCTGCATATTTCTCAACGTGAAGAACAGTGCTTTGATTTACAGAATTGTGCCAGGAGTCAATAAATGCCAAACTGATCGCTTGAGAATAAGGAGACCAATGTGTCTTCCTTCTTTTTGTTCAATTTCTTCCCCCTTCCAAGCCAATTACTCAGAACCCACCACAACTTCTGGTCAGCAGCCTGGAAGCCTAGAAACTCATTGTGTCAGGTTGAAAATGGGAGACAGCAGCTGTCGACGGTGGTGCTGATGCCTGTAAGTTGTTTCCATGCAGGAGAAAAAGTATGCTTGCAAGTGGCACAATTGAGAGGATTTGCTGTTTTTTAAACTAAAGGTTCTGAGCATGTCTGAGACGATGTTGTTCTCCCCTAAGCTGCTTTCTACAAAAACAGGCCTGTTTTATTTTTCCTAAAGAGACAGCGGTGCACTTAGTGTCAATAATGCTACTGAAACAAGACATCCGTAGAATTCTTGAATATGACATTGGAAATCTTAAAAAAACTAGCAGTGCTCTTATAAAGATATACCTGTCTTTGCTTCTCCTCCTTCAATCAGTTCTACATACGGAAAACACATGTGTAATCTTCTATAATGTTATTAGTTACCTTTCTTCCATTGCTGAGGCAACATATCCAACATTCAAAGTTAAAAGGGAAGGGGGCCAGGGATTTAGCTCAGTGGCACCACCACCTGCCTTTCCAGGGCAAGGTCGTGACTTTGATCCCTGGTACTGAAAATAAATGAATAAATAAATAAATAAATAAATAGGAGAAGGGAGTTTACAGTTCATAAAGTTTATTGGGCTTCAGTTCATCCATAATCAGTTGGGTCTGAGGCCAGGATGGCGAATAAGTGTCACAGAGGAGAAGCAACATGATGTGCACAAGGCAGCAAAAGTAATGAGAGAGACAGACAGACAGAAAGATAGGAGTTTTACAGCATCATTTTGCCCTACCCCTTTCCTCCCACCCAGCTCACCAGCATTAGGGTGGTACCAAACTAATCACTCACACTTCAGTGATCACATGCCCTTAAACACAGTATCGTGCATTTGATGTTTAACTACTTTTGTGAAGTCATGACACTTTGAGAGGCCATCCCGACAAAACTCATAACAGATGTTATAGACAGTTGTCATATTTCAAAGATACTGTAGGATTTCTGTATAAATCAGAGAGGAAAGTAAGACTTAACATTGTTATGAATGCATGCATTGTCATTTATTTGTTGACTTCTACCCTTTCTTAATCATGTATAAAAGATTAGGACATTTGGGCCTTCCTCACTCAATAGCTTTGCTGTATTTCCAGTCTATATTTAGTGGATCTACCTCCTTTGGTAACTGATAACATTTATTGAATGGTGACTTAACTGACTACTGTATACATTGTATCATTTAAGTCTTACAGCAAACGTTTGTGATAAATACCATTAATTAATCTCATTTTTCCATTTTGGAAACTGAGCAAATGAGAGTGAATGAGTTACCAGATCAATAGAGAAGATGTCATCGATTCTGGTGGATGTGACTCTTCTGTGTTCTGAACCGTGATCACATCCAGCCTGCTAGACTTCTCTTTCTAAGCCAGCAGTTCTGACACCTGAATATATGTCAGAGTCCTCCAGAGGGCTGTAAATCCCATGTCCAGCATCTGTGATTCAGTAGTTTAAGGTAGCTACCAAGAATGTGCATTTTATCACATTTTGCCAAGAATGCTAGTATCTCATGCTTCAGCTTTTCACTTCGACACATCTGTAGATGACAGTATTATTCTGTTTTTTGATACCTGCACAAATCCTTTGAACATATAAAATGTAGCTTAGCTATAAAGCAGTAATCATTTTGGGGCAGTAGCTGAGCCACACAAATGCTATTACATAGACACACAGTGGACCCAGCACCAGTGCACACCCCTCATATACAGTAAAGTAAAGCTTTGAAGTTCCATTTTAAAGGCTCCTGATGCTTTGTGTGAGTTGCTTGTACCCAAAGAGTGTGAGAAAACATCTTGTGATTGGCATGTTAATATCTTAGAGGTCAA
>PVIR01006168.1:14409-67794 GCA_004026965.1 Petromus typicus | reverse complement strand
CTGTGGTGACTTGTTAACAGTGCTTAGTTTGAACTTTATCTTGGCTCTTCTTTGTTTGATAAAGGTGCCAATATGCCTGAAGGAACAATTTACAGTTAAGATGTTGTGGGCAGGAGTGGTGGATAAGAAAACACAGAACAAACATAAGCGAACAGTATAGTTCCTGACCTTTTATAGTTACCTTGTCTCAAGCTACATTGTAAAGTCAGCTCTCCCGTCCGGAGAGGAGGGCCCTTGTAGCTATAGCAATTTCACATCATCCCTCCAGGAGGGCAAGAGGGAACAACACTCAATAAAGGGTGCGTTTTCAGGTGTGTTGATTCTGGACAAAGTGTCCTGCTTTAGTAGCTGGGAGGGGCGAAGAGGGAGGAACTCGAGCAAGACTATGGAGCGTTCTATTTGGAGGCTGGTTAGAAGCAAACTGGGCTCCGTTTACCTGACTGTGCTTGTGATTCCTTGTATTTCATGCACAGTATTTACTCTTTCTGAGCCTCTCTTTCTTCACCGGTGAAATGAGAACAATGTACACTTCACTAGTGTCACGGGGTCTAGTGAAATAATTACAGTTGCTGAACTTAACAAATGAAAACACAAGTTATATTCCATCTATTACTTGGGACTTACTACTACTAGGACATCTGTTGTTCATCTCGATCCAAAATTACTAATGTCCTATATTTTATCTGGCATCCTGAGATATAATTTTTGATAATAGCACCATTTTCTGAATGTGCACTTCGTGTGCCGGGAACCACTGAGCCCTTGGTTCCCTCGGGCCCTAATTCTTGCAGCAGCTGTAGCAGTTATTACAAGCCCCTCCCTAAATCGTAGAGATGGAAGATCTCCAGCACCAAAGGCAAGAAACAAATCCGCTACAGCGCGCCGCCTCTTCAGGAGGGGAGAGCATTTTGAAAGTGGAGCGTATCTGGTGTTTGTGGCCCCTTGAGTGGAGTACAGCGAGGTGACACTGTCATACGGAGAGTAAGAGTCACCAGGAAACTCCCTGTATTTACCTCTCAACATCCGGGAAATCTGTGTTTCTATGGCTACCAAGCAAGGGCAGTAGGGGCTGTGTAACCCCGGTGGGGACATGAGGTGATGCTGAGGATCTCCTCGCCAGCAGGTGGGTAGACTAACGAGGCCATAAGCAAACTGGCTCTGGAAGCAGCCAGATTCACAGGTTCACCTTCCCTGTCATCCGTCAGGCCCCCAGGGTATCCCGAGCAACGGAGACCTCGCCACTTCCCCTGAGCCACCTGGCCAGGCTCAGGTGCGGCAGACAGACAGACTGACAGCCTGTCTCAGGGAAGGTCCCAGAAGCCCAGCAGGAGGCAGGGCTTGGAGTGGAAGCGACTTTCCAGGGCAGACCGGCGGCCACAGGCGGGAGGGAAGGCGGTGGATAACGGGGCAGCTTCGGGGTGTCACAGAGCTCACAGTTTCCACCCTGGGGCAAAGAGCTGGCTGTTGATATAGGACACTTGCCATGTGCTGATGAGACGACCAACCCACCGAGGCCCTGGGCGCCACTCCAGCGGGGTCCTCCCTCGCGCTGATCAGGAATCCGCTCCTGGGTACAAATGGCACGAAGAGGACACAGTGCTCCTCCAGGACAGCTACCAGTGCTCGCCGCAGCGTTACTGTGGGTAGCGGGAGTTCTAGGCGGGCTGGCGACCGTCCCGGAGGATGAACGGAGCCCACGGGGACGCGCCGGAGAGCGCTGCCTAGACAGTAGTCACAGGAACAGATGGGTGTGCCCAGCTCCACGACGACTCTCAGAAACAGTGCGAGAAACAAGCAGGCTGAGCTGTGAGCGCTTGCCCTCTGTCTCTCTGTCCCTGTCTCTGTCTGTCTGTCTGTCTGTCTCTCTCTCTCTATCGCACACGCGCACTCACACACACACACGCACACGCACACACACGCCACCAGTGATTATTTTGTACCAGCACATTCAACCAAACAACTTCACAGAAATACACCCCAATGGCTCTCTGTACAGGTAGAGGAAAGGAATTGACGACGGAAATAAGAAGGTAACAGAGAACGGGAAATAATAAGATAATCGAGTAACCAGGCAGTTTAATTAGCTTGACAGCACACAAGGAGAAAGGCGTCTAGCTCCCAGATGACCACGGGACGTGATCTGAGAGTGTGAATAATTCAACAATCTGTATCCAGCTCCAACAGAAAAAAATGTGCGGCAGTGATTTTGGATGCTCTGTGTCTCTCTGATCCACAAATTTCCCTTTTTTAAAAAAAGCCGCTTGTTTGCTTGTTTTTCCGAATTTCACTGCTTCTCAGTGGTTGGCCCATTACATGTGGATACTGACTGCAGAGCGGGGAGCAGATCCAGCTGGGGTGAGGGCTGCTTAGATACAAGGAGAGCCAGGGAACCCCCAAGCTGAGCCCGGACGAGCCAGCCCCGCAGGTGCATGAGGCCAGCGAGGTGAGAGCCAGAGCAGGACCAGGCCCTGGCAGCCCCAGGCCCAGGCTGCGGGCAGCTCTCCATCTCCCAGAGAGAAACTGGTAGGACAATTACAGCTGTGTAAACCGCAGAATCGGATTGGAAAGTGGCTGCATGGAACATGGCGCCAGGTTTATTGTGTGAGGTTTATTGGAATACATCTCCCAGACAAGCAGCAGACTTGGGCTCCAAATGAGGAATTAACCCCCCCCCCCTCATTTTACCTCTGTAAATCTTAAATTTTTCACTGGAACAACTTCCTTGTACCAGTCAAGAACAACCTTACCTTTTGTGATTTTTTTTCCCCATCAGCACAGTGTAGTCAGTAGCCACAGGAACAGATAGGAAGGGTGGTACCGACTGCTTTGTGCAGCATGCAAGAGAAATTTACCAGTTTGAATTTAATTTGAAAAATATGAATTCAAGGTGTGGTTCCAGTACAGTTATGCATATAATGATTAAAAAGTCAGTCTCTACATTTCATCTATCGTAAGGGAATATTATGCTGTTGGCAGTCAGAAAATTTCCCAGAAGTAGTCTAACATGGCAAAAAAATTTTGCAGTAAGATATGTACTTTTTATATATCACAGTTCCAGAAGAAATCTAGAGGGAGGCGTCAGAATCACTGAGCTAAATCTCTGGCGGAAGAAATTTCAAAATGAGGCTTTTGCTCAGAGTCGTACCTAGAATAAAAGCTTTGGGTAAGTGCTGAGAAAAACCTGCAGAGTTGGCAGTGGGATTTGGAGGCCTTGTCCTCTGTCACAGCCCACACTGAACTCTTGAGTTGTGTTTATTGAGCATTCCAGCTGATCCGCAGCTAGATGGATGTGGAGATTATTTCTGCCTTCTTAGCCAAGTGGTCCTGGACTCTGCTCCAGCCAAGTGCTTCACGGTGGCAGAACGCCTACTGTCCGCCAAGGCGAACAATCCTACTACATGGGAAATTTTAAAATCTTCTGGTGGGTCCCAGAAGAAATATTGTGTTTGTGTTCTCCATAATACCCTTCTTTTGAAGTAGCTGCTATTTCAAAGGAGATTGGAGGAATTTAGAAAATCTGGGTCACTCCTCACACGTTCCAGAAAAAAATCTGTGCTAGACAAAGGCCAGAGGACCCGTCTGTAGCAATGTGGGGACAGCGCGTGGGTGGAAATGAACCCAGCAGGAAGCCGAGGCAGCTTCATGCCCCGACCCCAGGGCCTGGGCTGCAAACCGTGAATGACAGAAAATAGCAAAACTGGACCTTTGTGTAAGAACACAACTAGAAAGCCTGTCACAGCCACCTAAAAATGAGGATTTTAACGTCTAGGAAAGGATGATGAGGGACTGGGTCGAACCAGAGGACTTTTAAAACTCAGCAAATAATGATTTTGTTTTCCTAAACGTCACTGTTCTTAAAGGCAAGAGTCTTATTATTTCTTTCTTTTTTTTAAAAAAAAATCATATTGATATCTTTCAGGACAAAAGATTTTTACCAACACTTAGCCCTTATTGGTAAATGATTTGAATGGCAGAATGTGGGAAGCTTCCTTCCCAGGGCACCGGTGCTGGGCCCACATTCTCTGCTTTGTGCTTTCATGTTCCAGAGGATTGTATACTAAGCACTTGGACGGTGGATCTGTGTGCAATGGTAAGAGTGCAGGGTGTGTTTTCAGTCTCGGCTCTGACAGTCCTTGTCTGTGTGACCTTGACAAAATGGCTGCCCTTCTCTGGGTCTCATCTGGTCCTCTGCGCAGGGGGCTTTATATGAGAGTAGAAGCAGAATGCTAATTGTCCTCACATTAGCGATGAATATTAATGTTCATGGGGTTGTCAGGTGCTTTTGGTGAGGGAGTACAGCAAGTGACGGTGTCTAGAATATTAAAGCCAGTATAGATGCTGCCACTATTAATTCTTATTTAACAGGGTTTTTTTGTACTACTTGGTGATTATAATTATCACCAAGCAGCCTTTGCCAAATTCATTTCTAACACTCAGTAGTTTCTAGAAGACTGAGTTTCCTGAGACTGACATGTAACAACAAGGGTAGCAAACTCGTCCAGGTTCCTGAGCTCCTACACCTGCCTCTCAGAATCAGGCCAGATGCTCTCGGGGCACACAGAGGGGCTCTGAAATGAGAAAACACTGGGCTGGGGGTGTTTTCTCTCCCACAGTTGCCATAAAACATGTCATAGTTATAGTGGCTTAAATGTAGTGCCTCCTAGTTCCAGGGTCTAGAAGTTCAAACCCAAGCTGTGGACAGGGCTGGTTTCCTCCCGGCCTCCCCTTTTGGCTTTTCTGTGTCTTCACAGTGTCCCTCTGTGTCTTTCTGTGCCCCCCCCCCCGTCTTTAAAGGATCCAAATGTACTGAATTCAAATCCATTCATCAACCTGATCACTTCACATCTAAATCACTTTCCTGGCCACTGAGACACAAAACCCAGGACAGCCACAGCTAAAGGGAAGGTTTATTTTGGCTCACTTAATGGAAGTTTCGGTCCATAGTCTGCTGGCTTCACAGCAGGGTAGAGGGCCTGGTGGAGGAGAGCAGCTGAGAGCCCCTGGCAGGAAAGCAGAGGTCAAGGGAGGAGGAGCTACCGCCCAGGCCACGCCCTCGGTCACCCACCTCTATTGACCAGGCTCCACCTCCCCTCAGCCCATTCAGCTATAAATCCATCGGCGAACTAATGCACTAAAGGTTATCATGCCCCATGATCCAATCACCTTCCGAAAGCCACAGCTAGGAAGCTGTAACACTTCACTTTCACTTAACCATCTCTGCAGCCTCATCCTGAGGTCCAGGAGAGATGGAACTCCAGCATGTGAGTGGGGGAGGGGATACTTCCACTCATAGCTTTGCTTTTGCGTTTGCAGATGGACGATACGGACACAGGAATGCAGTGGCCTCCCCCTCGCTTCTCTTTCATCTGCTCTTCAGTTTTGAATTGTCATCGATTTAAATGTGTCAAAATATACATCTCACTCTCTGTGTAAATATTGTT
Organism: Petromus typicus; assembly: GCA_004026965.1. Taxonomy (NCBI): domain Eukaryota; kingdom Metazoa; phylum Chordata; class Mammalia; order Rodentia; family Petromuridae; genus Petromus; species Petromus typicus. The sequence continues at coordinate 62,353 of PVIR01006168.1, read as the reverse complement.
ACCACTCTAAAATTATACATGGTAGAGTCAGTGCTTTTGACCGACAGTGACTGAAATCCAGCTCATATCACCTAAGGGGTTCTAGGAATATTGAGGAAGGTGCTGGCTTTGGGCAAGGCTAACTCTAGGTGTTCCAACAGCAGATCAAAGGCTGGGACTCACCTCCTCTGGTCACTGTATTGGCCAAGAAATGGATGTCTGTCTGACCTCCAGACTGACATCCCACCAGCTTAATCACAACCTCTGAAATACACCTTTGCAGGGAGGATTCTGATGAGCTACCCATTGTCTGAGGTGGAAGAAGGTAAGACACTGTGGTGGCCAGATTCACTAGGTCCATGTATTGTTTGATGTGTGAATCTCACAGGCAGCAAGACACTGTTGGCAAAAGACGAAAGGATCTGGGCAGACGAAACCAGAAGTGTGTGCACAAAGACCGACACAGCAATCTGACGAGAGTCTCCACTGGAAGATGGGGGAAATGGCTGCCCCAAATGTGCAGGCCTCTGTGAGAGTCCAGTGTTCACATCTCCTTTCTGGTTTAACTCTATATCATCAGTGTGTGGAGATTCTCTCGCTCTTGAACTGCACCCCCGCCCCGTGGCTTCCATCACTGTGTCTAGCTGGTCTCTCTCTGCCCTCAGTTATGCCTTCTCATTCTTCTTAGCCAGCTTTTCTCTTCTGAATGTGCAATGCTTTCACCCCTGAGATTTCATTTCTTCTTAGGGTCCTCAAATGAGCGATGAATACTAGTAGTAATACCATTCACCGTGACAGCAATCCTTTGCTGACACTATACTCTGGGTTTTGTCCAAAGTCCTGTAAAAGTATTCACTGATTTAACCTTCCTAGCCCCTAGCGTAGGTAGGACTATCTCTACTGACATGATGAAGCTCAGAGATGTTCAGTCACTTGTCTGAAGTCACAGAGCTAGGACGTGCCAGTGACACATTCAAGCACAAATGGTGCAGCTTTCATGGTGTGCAGGCTACTGCAGACATTACCAGTGGGTCTCCTATGTACCCTTGGACTTTTTAGTGAAGTTTACCTAACTCCTAACTGCTAGTATTTGCAGCTCTGGCTGGGCCTCCTACTATGGAAACTTCTTCTGCTTGACTATGGGGCAGGCCGGGAGGCTGACTGACCAATGACCTTGGAAAGTCACTACCGGATATCCTTCGTAGGGGACACTTTGGGCTCTGTTTTATGTACTTTCCCCCTGCGTTCCTGGTTGCTGCCCACGTTGGGAACTGGCTTCCTGGTGTCCCTTTAAGTGGGCGCCTTCTCTCACCTGGCTACTTCCTCTTTCCCCACTCACGTCTGTCACACTTCCCAAATTGTGTGTTTGCTTCTGAATCCTTATCTCACGGTCTGTTTCTAATGGCGACTCCACCTAACTTCTTGTCAGCATTCCAGACTCTCCTGATGAGCTCAGCGGCAGACCCCCTCGCTGGGCACTTGCTAACAGTTCCAGCACAAGAGGGGGCCCCGGAGCCCCTGGGGTCTCTCTCACATGTTTTTCTGTGTGCTCCTTCCCATGGATTTCTAAACTCGGAGTCCTCACTGTGGTCTGAAGAGTCACTGTGGTGTCACCCACTCTCTGCTCCCCGACTGCACACACCGGTGCCTCGCAGGCTCCCCCACACGTCACTGTGCGCTCTCTGCAGCCCTCTCTCGCGCTCTTCCCTCAGCCTGGCCAGTGTCCCACCTGTACATCTTAGCTTGGAGGCCACCTGCCCCAGGGCCTCCTCTGTCATCTTCTCTCCAGCAGCTCCTCGCCTGTGCTTAGTCTCGCTTTGAATCATTATTCTCCTTTACTTTCTCCGCACACTGAGCACCCTGGAAGTGGTCTGACTTGTCTGTTCACACGTGTCCCCTGCTCTCACCGCGCAGCGCTTGTCTTCTCTCCAGCGCTGCCCTGTGCGCGTGGCTGCGGGAGTGAGCGGGCAGACTGTGGCCAACTGCCTGCACTTGCTGGAGTGAAAGGTCCAAACGTATTATATAGCGCCCAAAATTCCTGCATTTCCATCCTATCATAGTTCCCTCACTTTAAAAATTAACCTGTTTTGATAAGAAACTTAGTTGAAATGTGCTATATTTTAGCCTCTGTACTATTTTTAAGATGATTTCATCACCTTTTTATGGTTCTCCATGTATGAATTCTGAAGTGTCTTTATTATTCAAGTATCCAAATGTGACGACTTGAGTGTAGATATTTTTTTGTTTCATCACATATTTTTATGAATTCGTTGCTAAAAATTAGGTAACTTTCATGGTACATAGAAAAATGACTAAGCATTTTGTAACTGTTATATAACTAATACATGTCATTTGGAAGATTATGGGTTAAACCTTTAGTATTTTAAGTTTGTCACTGTTTGTAAAGAGCACTTAACAAGAGATCCACCCTCCATAAAAACTTAACTGTACAATCCAGTGTTGTTGACTGCGAGCACAATGTGGGAAAGCAGATCTCTAGAACTGATTTAAATCATAACACTGAAACTTCATATTGGTTAAACAATAACTTTCCATTTCCTCTTCTCCTGAATGCCTCTATGACTAACTGCTTAAAAATTCCCATATAAACTGAATTGTGCAGCACTGGTCTTTCTGTGACTGCCTGATTCTCATAATGCAGCGTCCTATAGGTTCATCCATGTTGTCACATGTGGCCCTGTCTTTTCACACTTTGGATTTTACATACCTTATCCACCCATCCATTGACTGATGAACAGTTAGGTTGTTTTTATATCTTGATTTCTGTGAATAATGCAAATGAACACGGGAGTGCAGATACTTTTTCAAGACTCTGGTCTCAATTCCTTCAGATATATGCTCAGTAGTCAGATTGCTTGATTCTATGATAGTTCTGTTTTTAAATTATCGAGAGACCTCCACTCTGTTTTGTACAGTAGTGTTACCATTAGTGTTACCAATATACCATTGTATATTCTCACCAAAGCATAGAAAAGTTCTCATTTACCCACATTCTTGCCAACACTTGTCTTTTTGATGACATTTTTCTTAACGTGTGTAAGATGATATTTTTGAGGGGATTTGGTTCACATTCTGTTCATTATTAACAATGCTGAACAATCTTTAAGATGCCTGTTGACCATTTACATGATTTATTTAGAGAAATGTCTATTGAAGTACTTTACCTATTTTTAAATTAGGTAATTTGCTTTGACATTGAATGATAAGATGTTCCTGATATATTCTGAATGTGAGATTCCTATGTTAGTCACCTTTTTGTTACTGCGGCAAAGTATCTGGTGAAATGAATTTAAAGGAGGAAAAGTTTATTTTGGCTCATGGCTTTGGTCCATAATCCAGGCCTCTGGGCCCATTGTGTGGTAGAATGGCAGCTTCCCTGTAAACATTCTAGCCTATTTAATTTGACTTCACCTACTGCTTCTTTTGCTGTAAATAAGTTTTTGATTTTGACATAGTTGTGCTTTTGCTTTTTTTGTTTATACATTTGATATCATATCTAAGCAATTGTTGCTTAGACCAAGGTCATGAATTTCTTCCTGGAATTCTACAATTTCAGGTCTTATATTTAACATTTTAATCTTTTTTGAAGCAGTTTTAAATGTGTTATACGATAAAGGTTTAACTTTAACCTTTTGCACATGTATATCTGATTTTCCCAACACTGTCTATCAAGAGATTACCCTTTGTACATTGTGTGTTCTTAGCACTCTCATGGAAGATAACTTGACCATATACACAAAAGTTTCTTTCTAGGGTCTCAACTGTCTTCTCTTAGTCAATATGCTTGTTTTTATAGTAGCCATATACCGTTTTTATTTCTGTGGCCTTGTAATCTATTTTGAAATCAGGAAGTTATACTGTAGAGCTCAGCCTGACTAACTTAACTCCATTTTGAAAAAGGCCTGGCCCTGAGCTACAGTCCCCCTCCCAGGAGATTACAGAAGACATGAGTAACCCTCACCCTAGGCTCATGCCACTAGCAATGACCATTCTGCAGAGCAGCGAGGCTTCTATTACGTAATAAGGCTGAACCTAAAGATTTCAGTTGAAACCACAGGCAGTTAAGCTTCTGTGTCCTAATAAGCCTAAAACAATGAGTGCCCAAGCTAGCCAATGCCAGTAGTCCTAGTATTCTTTTTAAAAATTTAGGCTGTCTTACTACCCCATGCCCTACAACCCCTGCCCCTCCCTTACATCTACTATAAAAACCTGACCCTCCCCGGGGCTCGAGGCTCTTGGCATCTTGGTGCTGGGAGTTCCTGCTCCAGCTTGAATAAACCTTCATGTGCTTGTATCAGAGACAGAGATGGCTCCTGGTGTTCTTTGGAGACCTCATGGTCTGGGCATAACAATACTTTCAGCTTTGTTCTAGCCCAGGTTACATTGGCTATTTGGGGTCTTTTATACCTTCACACATATTTTAAGATTTTTTTTCTATTTCTGTAAAAAATGTCACTTTCATACAGACTGCTCTACAGCTGTAGATCACTTAGTCTAGTATGAATATCGAGTCTATGGGAATATTTTCTTTATGGTTGTCATGAAATCTGCATAAAACATGATAGAATTGTGACAGACTCTTTTAGGCTGATAACAGCTTAATCTCACTCCAAAACTATACTTTTTTCTTTTATATGAAAAATTTTGTTTTCTATGTCATAATTTATGTATTTTATATTGTTTATCTATTATAATTTATAATTTTGGATTTACACTTATACTTAGTACTTTTAACTTTTATATTAAGATAACACGTGTTTAAATACCACCATTGGGGACAGGAATTTAGCTCACTGGTTCCAGCATCTGCTTGGCAAGCACAAAGTCCTGAGTTCGAACCCCGGTAACCACATACCACAATGCCGGGCGTGGTGACTCATGCCTGTAAACCCAGCACTTGAGAGGCTGAGGCAGGAGGATTGCTGTGAGTTCGAGGCGTATCTGGGCTACATAGTGAGTTTGGGCCCAGCTTGAACTACAAGGCAAGACCCTGTCTCAAAAAAAATACCACCGTTGAATTATTGCTATATGTTCTATTTGTGTATAAGTACCTTAACCAACTAATTCTATGTTGAATCTGTGTTTATGGAATGATTTAGCACTCTTTCATTACAACTCCAAAGTATCCTTTAGCACTTTTTAGAAGTCTGGGAAGATCTTATTTTTCCTTCAGATTTGAAGCAGTTTTGCTGAGTATGGAATTCTTAGTTGACAGGTTTTTGTCCTTCCTATATTTTTAATATATTCTCCACTTCCTCATAACCTGCCAACTCCTTACTGAGAGGTTATTCTAAAGGTCTTAGGGGGCTTCTCCTATACAGGACCAACTGATCTTCTCTTATTGCTTTCAAAGTTCTCTTTGTCTTTGACTTTTGGCAATTTGATTATTTTATGTCGACATGTCTATGTCTGGGGGTCTTTCCCAGAGCTCTCTAATCTGGATGTTCATTTCTCTCCCTAAAATTGATACATTTTTGTCATTATTTCTTTAAGTAAGCTTTGCCTCTTTCTTTCCTTCTGAGAATCAGTAACGTGTATTTTTTTCAGTCAGTGGTATTACAGAAGCCCTCTACTCCTTGCAAATTCTTTTTTTCCATTTTGTTCGCTAGTCCATTCCTACTCTCCTGAGTTACTGATTTTTTGGTTTGTTGAAGTCTATTACTGAATCCTGTAATGAAGTTTTCAGTTCAGTTATTTCCTTTCTGAGCTCCAAAATTTGTGTTTGGTTCCTTTTCATAGTTTCTGAGACTTCATTAATATTTTAACTTTGTTCATGGCCTTCTTCTCCGACTTTGTCTTTCTGTGATCTCTTGTGACTCACTGACCTTCTTTAAGAAGATTATTTTGAATTCTTTGTGAGGCAAGTCACAGACCTTTATTTTTTGGGGTCAGGTATGAAGTTTATCTTGGTCCATTGACTGTGCCATGTTACCCTGATTCTTTTTTTCCCTCCTACTTTGTATTTTTTCCACACACATGCCGTGACTTAAACCTCTCCCAGACTGTGTAGACTGCCGTCGGAAGGAGAGATTCTTATTGATCGTCTGACAAGAGATTCTGGGAGGCTCTCGAACATCTCACATGGCCGTTTGTGTTTTTGGCTTGTGAGTATACATTTCCATTGGAGGAGTTTATTGGTTTCTTTTCCTCTTATTTACACGAGCCTGTAATTTCTTTCTTCCAGTGTCTGGTTCCGTGAAGTGGGAAGCAGACGACATACGTCCCTCTCTCTGATTTCCTGTGGAAAAGCCATGGGAGAGTTATGTACCTGCTCCCAGACTCACACACTCACGTCGAGTATAGCAAGAGCCTCCTGTTTTTGCTTAATTCCTAGGTGCTTCTAGGTCTCTAAGCTATTTCATCAGTGCTCAAAGTGACCCCGGATAGAAATGGCCCCCCAGGCAGTGCATCCCAAAACAGGGGATGCTGAATAGTTTCTTTTCTCTCTTTCTCCCTCCAGATAAAGCTGAATGGAAATAACATGCCTTGGCAATTTGCTCTGCTGGCTTGGCAGAGGGGCTGACCTGGATATATTGAAATTTCTCCTCTTACTAAAAGAAAAAGATTTTTCTTAACTAAATTCTACACTTCTCACAAATGCACTTGTGAACTGATGTATTACTGTACTTTGTGCTACCAAAAATAATTACCATTTGTATCTTTTAATTTCTCTAGAACATTTAAATTATTTTCCTTAAAATAAGTAGAGAACCTAGCCACTAAGATGGAAAAACAAGAAGTCTTAGTCCTCATTTCCATATATTTGATTTAACAATGATATGAACAAAAACACTTGTGTGAGAAGTGTAGAAAATGTAAGCTACTCTTCCACTTAAAGTTATTTGTAAAATTGTTCTACACACTAACGGTGTGGTTCTAACACACCTACGGTGCTCAGTGGTGGGTCAAATCCTTCCATAAAGCAGATATATTTTCCCCTGGTTTATCTCACTAGATACAATGTTATATGTTTTATATGTGAAACAATCATAAGAAGGTTATGAAAACTGGAGAGAAGATGGCATACTGCAGAGGGGCTTCTGGTAACAAGGAAGGAGGACAGTGGTGCATTACTTAGTCTTTCGTTTTGTTTCTTGTATCACAGAGTAGGAGCTGGAGCCCCAAGCAGACCTATAAATGCAGACAAAGTAGCCCCAATGAAAGCCTGGTTTTTTTCTAGATAAAGAACTGAAAAAGGAGCAACCCAGGTATCTCAGTCTGTTTTTTTAAAAATTAAAAATTTAATTGAAAGAATAATTGTATAAGCAGACACAGAGGGATGTTTTGATATATGCATCCAAAACCTTTGCTTTGTATTGCTATCACAGAATTTGACAGACTGGGTCATTTATAAAGAATAGAAGTTTAATTGGCTCACAGTTCTGGAAGGTGGGCAGCTGAAGTTTAGTGAGTTTAGTGAGAAAGATCCTTGAAAGAGCCTGAGAAGATGAATGATAGTTTATCAGGCAAGGAAAGAAAAGACCTTCAAGATCCGGGAAAGATCTGATCAAGAGGTGTTCAGAGCATAGCTGGGTAAGGAGGCAGAAGTCGATGAGCTGGGAAGAGAGGGTGGATATTGGGCTTGGTGCCAGGTGAGAAGTGTCTTGGGCTCTACTGAAAACTGCACTTACCCGAGAGGATTTTACCACGGAGGTAAAAGTCAATGTATGTGATGTTCTTTCACAGAACTTCCAAAGAAAGAGGATGAAGTTTGACATGATCAAATTTATTTTTCTCAAAGATTACTCTGATCCTTGGTTACTTAAAAGTGAGGTTAGATGTTCCTGCTGTGACATGTGCTGGAGGAATCAAATAGTGTGGGAATGGAAGTTCCTACTAAGTTAAAAAGTAAAGTACAGATGTGAAGTATTCATTAATGCTGTTTGGTGATGAAATCAGATGGTGAAGCCTTTGTGATAATGAGTATTGCACATGATGGCGTTCTTACGAGTATCCATAAGAAGCATCCATAGAAGTTTGAGATTTAATTCTGAAAATATTTCTACCAGGACATTGCTGACATTCTTCCCAAAACTGCCATAATTTCACAATAATTTTTACAATTAGCTTTCAATCTGAGTCCATAAAAGACAACGTAGAAAGGATTTCTGCATTCACTGTGAAACCCTAACTCAGTAATGTATTTTCCATTAATGTATTTTCCCCACCAGTAATGTATTTTCAATTAATGTCAACTAAAAAAGAAAGAGAGGATGTATGTGAGGATTTATATATTAGTATATTCACTAGAGTGTTATTTATAATAAACATAAAAAATGACTTCAATGTCTCCTAGTGGCCATTCTGTTAAATAAATTATTATTATTATTATTATTATTATTATTATTAGTCCCCATGGAATAATTTGCGATAATAATCATGATCTCAGGAGCACTTCATGATATTAAAAAGTATTTATAATATTAGATAAAAAGATTGTGGAGAGTTAGGGATGTAGTTCAGTGAGGCCACCTGCCTGCCAAGTGCAAGGTCCTGAGGTCAGTCTCCAATTAAAAAGATTCTGGAGGGCCGGGGAGTTAGCTCAGTGGTTCCTGCACCTGTCTTACAAGCGCAAGGACCCGGGTTCAATCCCCAGTTAACCACGTACCATACTGGGCTTGGAGACTCACACCCAGCAGCAACCAGTACCACTTACCATAGTGCCGGGTATGGTGGCTCACGCCTGTAATCCCAGCACTCGGGAGGCAGAGGCAGGAGGATTGCTGTGATGTGAGTTTGAGGCTGAGCTCAGGGCCAGCCTGAACCACAAAGCGAGACCTTGTCTCACAAAACCTAAAAAAAAAAAAAAAAAAAAAAAAGATTCTGGAGCACCCATTTGTTCTCAATTTGTAGATCAAAACAAATATATAGCATTTCTATTATTAATTTTCTCCATACAAAATTATTAAACAAGTTTTTATCTATGTAATATTTCTAAACTCTCAAAATGTAAATTATAATCCATGCTATCATCAGGAATATTGATTATATTTTTTAAAAGAGTTGTATTAAGTAATGTGCAAAGAAATTCTGTGATTTATACTTTTGTTAGTAGTCTCCACTTCAAAAATCAACACCAGTCTAGAAATTTTCACTCTAACAACTGCAGGCTTTTGAGACCTTAACTCTTCTTTTCTAGGAAAAATAAAGATTATTTACTTCTCTACTAATGATGGGTTTATTAATAATAAATAGTAATTTTATTTCAAAACATATCAAAATATGATAAAGCCAAGTGTGTTAGGCTTATGGTACCTAGGGCCTAGTGCTTCCTTCAGGATGTGGGCCTTTTCCTGCGGGTCCTGGGACCTGTATCATGGCCCACGCACGCTCCAGCTGGGACCCAGGGAGGAGAGCTTTCCTCCGTACTGCCAGGCAGGGATTGCTTTGTAGAACCAGGGATGAACCTCAGCAGCAGCTGTGCCACACTTCCATGATACCTTTATTTTAAAACCAATGTCTGAAGGTCACTATGATCTGTGATTTCAATTAAAGATTTAAGAAAATTTAGTTTTTTGAATACTAGTTTGCAGTCCTTAAGCCAGAAGGATAGGGTGCAACTGAGCAAGTTGAAGTGGTAAATAATACCTCTTAGAAAAGAAAGTCAAGATCACACCACTGGAAAACAGAATGTGGCTAAAAAGATCTTCATACCATACAAATTCTAAATTTTCTTCAGCGTATTTGACCTCAACCTTCAAATCTCTCTCTCTCTCTCTCTTTCCCTTTTTCTTTCTTCCATACACACATGCAAATTAAGAACATGAAAAACAAGGCAATAAATGCCTCCAAAGACTTCCAGCTCTCCCAAAGCAGTTCCAAGGGTCACTGATGGAGAAGAAACCAAACACCACATAGCTGAGCTGCATGAGATGATTAAAAATGAAGTGAAGAAACTTGATGACACAACTCAAAAGGCAGAAATTCTCAAACAAACCAGTGTGATTATGGGAGAAATAAATACAAATTGAAAGAGTTGACCAAAATGGTTTGAAATATGAATGACAAATCTGCCAAAGAATTAGACTTCACAAAAAAGTGTCAAACAGAAACACTCTAAATAAATAATTCTATTGAATTCACAAACAGCTGAAATGATCAATGTGAAGGCAGGGTTTCAGAAAAGAACAAAGAAAATCACATGGTGATATACTCAGAGAAATCTTGAAAACAATAAGAGCAAGAAAAATTCATCCAGCAGCGACTAGGTAGTGCTAAGATGACCAAAGGCTAATTGGAGTGAGAGAGAAGTTATAAGACAGAACACAAGGAATAAAATAATCTGTTTACAGAAATCACAGTGGAAAACTTTCCAAGTAGGGGAAAAAAAATACAGCAACAGGAAGCCTAAGCTAGCCAAATATCAAATCACTGTGATGAAAAGAAGTTCCTCATGATACATCACAGTCAAAACCCCAGAAGCCCAGTACAAAGACATAATTTTAAAAGCTGTCAGAAAAAAAGCCAAAAAAATCACTTAAAAAAGTAAACCCATTAGGATTAGAGCAGACTTTTCAACATAAATTTTAAGGGTCAGAAGAGCTTGGAGTGGAATGTTTCAAGTCCTAAAGGAAAACAACCTCCAACCCAGACTAAGATATCTTGCAAAACCAGCTTTCAAAATTGATGGAGCATTACAAACATTCTACAATAAAGAATAGATGAAAAATTCGTGAATACCAAACCAACACTCCCAAAAGTACTTAAGAGTATCTTAGTGACAACAAAGCCAAAAAGTGAAAAGGGATGACTACATGAAGCAAAGGGAATAGTTAAAAAGAAAAATAAAGGAGTCAATCAGCGATAGAGAAACAGTGCAATGACAAAAGTAAATCTATATTTTTCCTTAGTAACAGTCAATTTTTCCTTTCTTTGCTCTCTGCTACTCCCCATCTCCCTTTACCTTTGAACACTTTCTTCCTACTTCACAATACTTATATTCTGGACCTCATTTATACTTTCAGTTTCTCACATTAGAAAAATGATATGGTATTTATACATTTGTGTTGTATTTATTTCACTTATGAGCAATAGGCCTATCTCTTTAATGAACAGAGATGAAAAATATCAGCAAGATATTGGCAACAGAATGCAACAAATCATCAGAACTTCATACATCATAATCAAGTAAGGTTCATCCCAGTGATACAATGATGAATGAACACACACACACACATCGGTACATGTAATACACCACATAAGCAGAAGCTAGGACAAAAATCACACAATCATCTCAATGGACGTAGAAAAAGTCATTAGTCTATCACTTATATTTGACAAGTGGAAAAAGACAAAGTCCATGAGAATAACTGATTTTTCCTATATGCCACATATATAGGAGAAGGACCCAGATATCTTAGATCCACTGCATTCTAACTATACAGGATAAACCCACAAAATCCAGAAAGAAAGCAAGATCAACTTTCACTAAAAGCTGAAGAAAGAAGGGATGGTGGGGCTGATTAATAACAATCCTGTGAGCTTTGACTGTTGTTCAAGAGGCCGTGAGTCCATGCAGCCCCGTAACCATTGACTTAACCCTCAGTAATACAGTATCTCTGACCAAAGTGATGTCTGTAATAGACAACGCAAGTGTATGTATTTACTACTTTCACAAGACAAAAATAAAACTTTCAACTGAGCCTTGGATTAGGATGCTTTAGTTGCAAGTGACAGAAACTTAAACCACACCAAAATAAATTAATTAAAATTATGGGAAGAATTTATTGATACCTAACTGAGAAGGGTCACGTAGAAAACTTTAAGAATGGCATCTGAGGAGTTCTGCTATTGATTTCAGAGCTCTGCCTCAAACTTTCTGTCTAACCATGTCTCTGCTTAGTATCCTTGTGGGCAGGAATTGATGTTTCTGTGGACAGCGCTACAGAAGTCTCTGGGGAGATGCTTCTTAGGTGTGTCATGAGACTGTTATTGAGGCAGTCAGTGTTGGGAAGGCATCTGACTCTTTGGAGATTCAGCCTCTTTCTAGCTAGTTGTAATGGATTCTCCTTTATAAAGAGGTGTCCTGTCAATGGAGGGCAGGCTGGGAAGGGAAAGCAGTCTTCTCAAATATCCGTTGTGGGACACAGTGTCCAAGACCTAAGCATTTTTTAAAAAGATTTTAATCCTTTTTGGTACATTTTATTATACATCATGATCACACTCAACACTGAGAATTTGTACCAGTATATGGCATCAGTTAATTCTCATTTCTTCCTATTCCCCTACCCACCTTACAACCCCTCCCCCCATATACATAAGCTTCATTTCCTTTTTTGACCATCACATATTTTCTTTCCCCTCAATACTTACTTCTACCTTCCTTTTCCCTCTGAATATTTTCTATTTCACAATATCTATCATACATTCTAGAACTCACTTACATCTTCAGTTTCTGATACTAGGAAAAGATACAGTATTTACACATCTGTGACCTATTTATGAGTATGTCCTCAGGGTGCATCCATTTGAGTATAAATGACTCAAACAAGACCTGAGTATTAACCATGCAACAATAAATGCAAAGGGAGGAAAACGCATAAAAAAGGAACTGCCAGAGAAGGAGGGTCGTGGTACAATGGGGACACTGAAACTCTGTTAATAATAGACTAAATAAAGCCCAATTATCCAGTAAGTCTCCTTTTAAGAAAAGTCACACTCTATTCACAGAGGCTAATTTTTTATGGCATTTGCTTTTATTGATAATTGCAGTGACTATGTAATCCAATGTAAGCTGTTGGGAATGAAATACTCTTTTTTAAACAGAGTAAAGTCTGAGAGGCAAAGTTCTAATAACAATATCTCTTTAGATAATGACTACTGAGGATAATCATTCACACATAGTTAATGGAAATTTGAATTATGCAGCGCAAATTCTGAAAACAAAGGAACACCCCCCAAAAAAGAAAAAAAAAACTTCAGCACTATCCTAGTTTGAGTGTGCCTTCTTTGTCTCCAATGTGGTGGGTGCAGAATTTATCAGAAACGTTATTCTCCCTGACATTTCCATCATGCTTTTATGCTGCCATAGATTAGCTCTATTGATCTTTCTAACCTTCCCTGCAGGCACTACTGTAATTAACTGCACTTTTCAGATAAGAAGACTGAGGCATGAGGAGGTCACGCAGCTCACACTGTTGTTTGACTCCTGTCTCCACCACCTCGCTCTCTGTGCCTTCGGCTTTTGATTCTCTTTCCTAGATGAAAAATCATGATAATCAAACTAAGAGAAGGGGTAAAGTCCACACTGTCTCTTCTTGTGGGCCCTGTCTTGGGCTCTCTCCTACCCTCAAGTTTAGCTTGGCTGCAGGACTGAAGGAAAAGCAAGGCTGGAAGCCAGCTTGGTGTGCAGGCCCAGGAGAAGTCCGGGCCTATATAGAAGGAAGGAAGGTCGAGCCTGCCCTGTCTGGGTTGAGAGGTTAGAAATAGGAAGCCCGACAGGAGGGAAAGAGGGGAAGCAGAGTTCTAGTTTCCTCTCTCCCTTTTTCCAGCCCAATATACAAGGGGGAAGGTTATGAGTAAGCCCAACCACTTCTGCTTCTGTTCATGGCCGGACTGGAAGGAACTTCTCACCGACCTCTCCCTTCCTCAAGCTGGTCCGGTTCAGGGCTGAGAGACCACATCACAAAAAGTTTGTGTGCAGCCTGAGTGGGCAGAGATGGGGATCCATGTGTCTCCCCAGATTCCACTGGTAGGCGAGGCCTGTTGGGAACTTGCTAGTATCTCTAGGACCTGAAGGGTCCCGATGACAGAAGTACAGGCATTAGAGTGGGGAGGTTTAGATTTGGAAACTAAGTCTGGCTGCTTTGCTCTGTACTGTGATGATTTGTTTCTTTTTCTATTAAGGAAATTAGGAATTGAGATTCTCTTTTAACAAATTTTTTTTGGAGCCATTATCTCTTCATTCTCAAAACAAATAATTCCATAATAACCTTCAGAAGTATTAACTGGTGTCAGATAAATATTAAATTCTAATCCAGTACAGTAAGCCCCCAATTTATGAACAGTCAAGCTGTGAAACTTGGCGCATTGTATAAGACTCACAGGTGTGCTGATAAGATTCACAGGAGTACTTATTAGATTCACAGGTATACTGTGTAAGATTCGCAGGTGTACTTAATAGACTCACAGGTACAGTTTCAGATTCACAGGTATACTGTATAAGATTCACAGGTATACAGTTTTAGGTTCACAAGTGTACTTATTAGATTCACGGGCTTACAGGATTAGATTCACCAGAACACTCTTTTTGATTCATAGGTATGCTGTATAAGATCCCAGGTACACTGTATTAGATTCACAGGTTTACAGTATTAGATTCACAGGTGCTCTGCATAAGATCACAAGTGTACTGTATTAGATTTACAGATGTACTTATTAGATTCACAGATATACTGCATTAGATTCACAGGTGTATTTACTAGATTACCAGGTGTATAGTATTAGATTCACAGCACTGTGTAAGATTCACAGGACACTATATAAGATCATGAGTGTACTGTATTAGATTCATAGGTGTATTGTATTAAGTCACAGGTATATTGCATTAGATTCACAGGTGTATAGTATTACATTCACAGCACTGTATAAGATTTACAGGGCACTGTATAAGATTACAGGTGTACTGTATTAGATTCATAGGCAAACTGTGGTAGAGTCACAGGTATACTATATCAGATTCACAGGTGTATTAGATTCAAAGGTGTACTTATCAGATTCACAGGGCATGGTACAAGATCACAGGTGTACTGTGTTAGACTTAATCTGTTGGACTACAAATGAATTTGACTTACAAATGTTCTTCCAAAATGGAACTCACTTGTAAGTCGAGGACTTACTATAAAAGGATCTAAGTTCTTTCTGGCCAGCTTTAATGCTTAGTTGCTCTGAAAGAAAGTGTTTTTTTTTTTCAACAAACAAGAGAAATAGTTAAAATACTGCAGTTTGATCACATAGCTCTACTTTTTGCCCTGAAGAGCTAATGTAGCCAAGTCCTTCTGGCACCTGCAATTAGGTTGTCATTGTTACCATGTAGAGGTCCATACCATCACCAACAGCATTGAAATTGTCTCACAGGCTCCTAGAGAGTATTGCACATTTGCATTTCTTACCAGGTTCACTTTAACAAAATGTGGCCTTCCAGAAGGACTCTGCCATAACAGAGACGCAGCACAGTTACTTTGTGCACACTCTCACCCCTGCTACCTGCTCGGGTGGGGCATTTTCTCAGCCTTGGTGTCACGGCCATTTGGGGCTCTGTAATTCTTTGTCCAGAGAGCTGCTCTGTGCATGGCACTCTGGGTGTTTATTTGTTGGATCCCAAGAGCAGCAATTAATGTGGCTCCAACTTTGTCAAATGTCCCTTCATGAGATATGGGGACAGAATTATCCTGCTGAATATCACTGGTAAACAGGTATATGTAGGTATTTCTGTTATCTGTAATGTATCTGTATCTGAAATGGACAATCTTTATGTAAGAATGATTTTTTTAAACAGTAGCACTTTTAGTGATTTCTCATTACAGTAAAATTTTGGCTTGTGAGCATAATTCATTCCAGAAACATGCCTGTAATCCAAAGCACTTGTAAATCAAAGTGAACTTCCCCATAAGGAATAATGGAAACTCAAATGATTTGTACCATAAAGAGTCATATAAGCTGATTACAATACTGTAATGCAATATAGTACAGAAAACACAAAATATAAGGAAAATAAACAAGTGTTTAAATTTTCTTAAATTATGGTAAAAGACACCTTGCCAGTTCTTGCCCCTTCTGAGGCAGTTCTAGAAGTTCTCTTGTACATCTTTGATTGTGCTATTGTTACCTCCATATCCTGAATCTATTCAGTAGGTTGACCTTGCCTGGTCATTGTGACTTCCGGGGCTGTAAGAAGCCACACGGCACCATATCAAGAGAAGAAAGTGGATGAGGACACAGCATAATAGAAATTTCATGTGACAGAAATTGCCATACCAGAAGCAACACGTGATGTAGAGTGTTGTCACCATAAAGGATGAAAACATTTATCCTTTTCTCAGACTCTATTACACACATCATTTCTTTTGTTTGTTTGGGTTTTTTTTTTTCTGCTTTTGTAGTTTGTAGTTCAGGCTGGCCCTGAGCCCACCCTTGAACTCACAGCAATCCTCCTGCCTCTGCCTCCCAAGTGCTGGGGTTACAGGCGTGAGCCACCATGCCCAACCTGGCCGGGGATTGGACCCGGGTTCTTGCACTTGCCAGTCAGGTGCTGGAACCACTGAGCTAAATCTCCTGCTCCCCACATAATTTCTTAAACACTCTAATAAGTCTTTATCATATTCAGAGTCCATTGGAGTACTCCTGGGTACAAAATCAGCTTGAACAGTTCTAGCAGGAAGATAAACACAATCAATGTCACCTTGGTGTGTTAGGTCTTGATTGACACTCTTCTTTCCCCCCACCCCCGGCCCCTGCATGAGAGCTGAGTGATTCCCACTGAGAACTCTGAACCTTGGTCTCAAGATTATAACCATGGGTGCAAGGTTCACCTTCATGACAGCATTTCTCAAAAACCAAAAGCTAAAGTAGCACAATGGAGCAACTCCAGTGAAATCATCAGTGCCTGGTGTCGATGTATTGTTCCCCATCCATGATTTAAGGTACTCTCTAAAACACACCTCCTGTCAACCAGCACTCGCAGCCAGCCGAGGCACAGGATGCACTGGGAGCTGTCACACGCCGGCGCTGAGGTGGACGCCCTGCATGGCGTCTGTGTAGAAGGACTCGCTTGACCCCCGGAGAGCTGGAGGGAAGGTCTGGTGAGGATGCAGGTTCCTGACTCTCGGGCTGGGCATGCCACATGAAGGCCGTGTGCCGAGAGCCTGGGAATCTCACCGTAACCACAGAGTTGCAGTGTTCTTCATTATGGAAAAAAGAAAAACTCTACTTTGCTTCACAGTCCAGAGACCAAAACTGAACACAAGAGGAATGAGCGGAGAGTGGTGCCCTCGGGGGTTCTGCGCTGCCGGTTTCTATTGGAGCCCTTGCTCACAAGAAGCGGCAAAATTGCCTCCTTATTCTCTCCTCGCTTGGCTGGAGGGCTTCATTATTTCCCAATTAAATTCCAAAACGATGGGAACTCTTAGCCAGAAACGACATTTTGATTGTTTGACTGAATTTTCCCTCTGCCATCAATACCCTTGGCGGTCCAGGTCTGCAGCCTTTCTATTTTATTTTTCTGAAAAATCAATGTGCTTGGCTCAACTAGTTTAAAAAAAAGAGAAAGAGAGAGAACTGAAACAAACAGCTGGATTCATTTAAGACGTTTCCTTTTTATTTTAACTTGAAATAAACTTTTCAGCAGATTGTCTTCCTGGCGGTTGAAGGCCAACATAAACTTAGATGGAGGGTCTCTTGCCTTTAAGAAGCCAAGTTCCTGATGCTTTAGCCAACAAAGCCTGCCTGGAGCTGGCAAGCACTAAAGCTGTAGGCGCCTGCTCTGTCTGCTTCATGCACAGAAGGGGTCCCCTGTTCTCGGGGCTACGATGTGACCAACTCAAACACAGCCTGGCAGGGGGACCCGAGGTTGTGGCTCACAAGCTGTCTGCTGATATCACATCCTGCCACTCAGCACGACCCCTGCACCATGCCACTTCACTTCTCTCCACTGCCTTCCTCCTGCTTGGACAATAGCAAAGAACTAATTTTCCAAAGCAAGGAGAGAAAGTGATAGCATGCGGTGAAAATCTTTGTTGACTGTGCAAAAGCAGCTTTTGTCCCTGTTTCTCAAATGTCAGCTTTTGTTCAGGTTCATGATTTTCTCAGTGGGAACCAAGTAACTTCGTCACCAAAAGATTTTTGCCTTGGGCCCTATCGGGAGCATCCACAACTGTGTCCATGCATACCACCCAACGAGGCAAGATAGGAAAGTATAGATGAGCAAAGTTATCATTTCATTTGTTAACTCATTCCTCAAATATGCACAGTGAATAAGGGTTGTGATCTACAAATAGGATCGAAAACAAACCTGAGCTCCACCTGTACTCACTGGGCTCAATAACGTTACTCAGATAATCACTCAAATGAACATCAAAACACAACTGTCACAAGGCCAAGAGAAGGGGTGCAGGAAAGTGTGGGGGCCTCCACAAGGATTCAGCCTGGCCAGGAGGTCAGGGAAGGCCTCTGGAGAGAGAGGGAGGACCGCGCTGCCAACTGCAGGTTGGGATGAGGTGGAAGAAACAGCGTGAGGGAGAAGAGTTAGTGCTCCCTTGTGGCAGGGATCATGCTGCGCGTCTGAGGTACAAGGCCCATGTGGCCAAGGCAAAGAAAGCCAGCGAGCCGATAATCAGAAGGCCAGGGCCAGACTCAGGGGCTGGACCACGCAGGTCCAGGTTGAATGGTAGCTCTGTTCTCTAAGCAGTGAACACATACCATGTGGAGATGTAACAGGACAAAACTGACCTCTCCTGTCTTAGGGAATTTGGCTGGACCAGCAAATTACAGTGCTATAAGGCAGATAAACAGAAGAAAACCTGCATATTTTTTTAATGTAAAGTCTATACAATGCGGGAGCCCTTCAGAAGGAAACCAAGGCCCAGAGTGGCAAAGCCTAAGTGCTTTAATGGCAGGTCGAACAGAGAGACAGCTGTGGGGAGGCCTGAGAAAGACAAGAAACAGCTCAGCCAGGTCTGCTTTACAGATTTCTTCCACACAAACTTCATGTCCTGGACAAGACTGCCACTATCCTCTGGTTCAGGGTGACCTTCTCCATGCAAGAATTTCACATCCTATCTCCATGAAAAGAAAGCTGAGGGTGGGGATCCTTCCTGCACTTGATATTGTTGTGTGTGTGTGTGTGTGTGTGTGTGTGTGTCTGTGTGTGTGTGTGTCTGTGTGTTTGTATGTGTCTCTGTGTGTGTGTTTGTGTCTGTGTGTCTGTGCGCAAGCATCATATTTTGAGGAGGCACTCTGCGTATAAACTGCAGCCCGGACACCAAGACTCTACACTGTGTGACTCACACATTTGATACACAGAGTATCCTTGTGAAGAAATTAGAATAATTTACTCTGAAATATTCCTCTTTGAAATAAAAATCACTTTTCAGCCAGACAATGAAGTCACAGTGAAGATTTTCTCTATACTCTGAGTGGTCCATTTTTGCCTAAGCCTAAACTTCCTCCATGAACTTGCTTCCATACGTTTTTCTCTGCACTGTTTCCACCCTCTGGAGCCCAAAGCTCCTTTCCTTGGCCTGTTCTTTCTCTACAAACACAGGGCTCTTTGTTGAAGATGCTATATACAGGAGCTCTACGCTAGCCTTTGGGTGACTTTTTATTGTGGATTTTCCTGTCATTTCCTTCATTAATAAACTTGTTTTTCTCTTGTGAATCTGTTTTGTTACATGATTCTGCTCCAACTGAAAACTAAGATGTCAGAAGTATAGTTTATCTTCCCCAATAGCTGCTAGTGTAGTAATTAGTGACTTGTCACAGACTTGGAGAAACTAGAGCTCAAAGTTCCCTTTAAAATACAAATAAAAAGTAGAATAAAATATAAATAAAAATACAGCCAATGTGTTTTACCCCCTTGTTGAACTCAGCAGAGGAAATGGACTGAATTCATTGATTTACTCAGGAAATTACTTAGATCTTTACGCAGGTTTGTAATCTACATGCAACATTAGCTAAACACAAGTACTTAAGGAGATTGCTCCATGGGATGGAGAGGGTTGATAGCGCCCCTCCCAAATTCCTGTCTACCTGGAAATAGGGCCTTTGTAGGTGTAATAAGTCAAACTGTGGGCCAGGGATTTAGCTCAGTGGTTCCAGTGTCTGCCTTGCACATATAAAGGTCCAGGTTCAGTCCCCAGTAACCACATACAACAATGCTGGGCATGGAGACTCAAGCCTACCTGAAATCAGAACCACATACCACAGTCCTTGGCATGGTGGTTCATGCCTGTAATCCTAGCACTTGGGAAGCAGAGGCGGGAGGATTGCTGTGAGTTCAAGACTGACCTCAGGGCCAGCCTGAACCACAAAGTGAGACCCTGTCTCAAAAAACCTAAAAAAAAAAAAATCTTATGCACAACTTTGGTTCAAACCACAGAGAATATAGTAAAATAAATTGCAGTGCACTGACCAACATGAACACCTCTCTGAAAGCCACTTCTACGGATATAAATCTTACTAAGGAACAAGCAAACAAACAAGACCAGCAAAGGTGTCCCAACTGTGACATGGAAAACAGATGGGAAGGGGCCACAGCTGGAGACACGAGTGGCTTGGAAAGGAGGTCCAGGCTTTAGTGTGTCTGCAAGTGGGAAGCCATGGACTCCCTGTGCAGGAGAATTGCAGGAGGTTGTCCTGGTCTGGAGCACTGACTGCTGCTGAGCTTGTCTGTGAGCTTGAACAGGGCCAGGTTTGGGGAGCAAGGCTGCCCTGGGCCTGGTCCTGGCCAAAGCGCGTCCATAAAGCACTGTGTGAAGCAGCCTGGATACTGCAGGCTCAGCCTCACTGTGTTGGGACTACATTAGTTTCATTATCTTATTTTTCTAAATTAAATTAAGCTTTGAGCACAAGGTGATTTGAACATGCCCAACATGGTAAAAGCAAAATTATACTGGTTGCACATAATTTCTTTGGGATTAGACTCTGAATAAATCTTCTGGCAGAGACACATAAAAGGAACCAGTCCTCTTTTTGGGCTCAGCACACCTAAGTCTTCCTCTCAGCATCACGTCTGCTGCCTCCCACCCTTTCTTTCCTGCCTCCCTAGATGGCAGCTTTGCGTCCTTTCTGCCCTGGTTCATCGTTCATCGGTTCTCAATCCAGATGGCCAGTGGCCTGAGGGCGAGTTGTAGGAAAGCGGGTCACTGTCCTTGCAGTCACCTCTGTGGACCCCTAAAAAGTCAGCTCCAAGCTGGGCCCACACGAGGCTCACGGTCACACAGTGTGTCTCTGCCGGTGCATGTCAGGAACTGGCAGCATTGCGGTGGGGAGGAGCTGCAAGATTGGAGTTAGTTGCAGATTGGAGTGAACAAATGATCTTCTTTACTCTGTGTCTTTATGGACATGCTTTAATTTTGTGCATATATACTGTTATTGCTGCCAAAGGTAAGCAAATATCAACCAGTAGTAGAGACACCATTATTTATTCCATGTTTCAGCCAGGTGATTCAACTCCGTACAACTTTTCTATTCAAGGCCATCTCCTAAGCAGTGTATATGCTGTTACATTTAGTTTCCACAGCAACCCCACTCATCTTACAGATGAGGAAAGAGCAGAGGGATAGACAGAAAGAAGAACGTATGGAAGGAGGCAGAGCTGTGGCAGCACCAGGACAGAAGTCCTGCGGTGAAGGCACTGCCTTGCATCTGTCTCTGAGACTGTCTCCCAGGTGACCTTGAGGCCCGGTGAGTTGTCCTCAACCTATTGCACATGAAAATCTCAGGGAGTGTGGCTGAGACTCTCTCACCAGAGATGGCAAAGGAGGGTGAGGGACCGATGTACATTATGTGACAGTCTCCTAGCTTGAGACCACAAAATACCTGAGATAATGAACTTACAAAGAAGAAATCTTATTTTGGCTCACAGTTTGGAGGTTTCTCTTTGCTGTGGGGCTGCAGCAAGGTAGCACATCATAGCGGAGTGTGTGCTACAGGAAAACTGCTCCCCTCCTCACCGGAAAGCGAGAGTTGTGGAGAAAAGTTCTGGGTTCCACCTTTAACTACAAGGACACTACATTGTGCTGAAGATCTTCCATGAGACCCTACTTCTTAAGGCTCCATCATCTCCAAACACTGTCACCCTGGTTGACGATCCTTTAACATATGGGGTTTGGGGAGACACTAAAATTCCAAATCATAGCCTCTGGTATCAGCTAGCATCAAGGGCAGAGCTGCAGCTTTCCCTCCCGATAGTGATAAGATCCTCCATTGCGAAGTGGAACTGGTAGGAAGAGAATAACAACTACCACTGCTTGGGAAACAGATATGAAAATCTATGACACATTTCTGGAAATATTTGGAAGGAATTTCAGGAGACCTTAGAGATTGCAGAACAAGTTGCTGTGGAACTGAAATCACTCTTTGTCTCTGATCTCACTCTGATACTGGTGAGATGGGATTTACTTACCCTCAGCCATGAGTCTAGGTTTTGCAGAGCCTGAATGTTATTGGAATGCACCTAGAGCCTCAAAACTTACAGATCCAAGGTTAGGCTCAGGGCCTTGGAAGAAAATCAGACTTGCTGCTACATTCATTTTGATACATTCACATCTGCACAGGTGAGAAATGTCATCAATACTTAACCAAATGTACCTCACATCATAGATTCCTTAGCCCACTTGCCCAACTGCAGATTTTTAAAAAGAAAACAAACTCAACATAACATTGCAAGAGTCTAATTTACAAATGGCATTCTCTCCCCTAAAACTCTAGCATTGTGGGGCCAGGGATTTAGTTCAGTGGTTCCAGCACCTGTCTCGCAAGCACAGTGACCTGGGTCTAATCCCCCAGTAACCATATATAACACTGGGCTTGGTGACTCACCCCAGCAGCAATCAGTACCACATACCACAGTGCCTGGCGTGGTGGCTCACACCTGTAATTCCAGCACTTGGGAGGCAGAGGCAGGAGGATTGCTGTGATGTGAGTTTGAGGCTGAGCTTGGGGCCAGCCTGAACCACAAGGTGAGACCCTGTCTCAAAAAAAAGCCTGAAGAAAACCTCCAGCATCATGAGTAATGTGGGAGGGATTGGATCAGCCACTCCCAACAGAGCAGTGTCCCTCTCACCTTTACCAGAAGTGAATGACAAAGTGTAGACTCTGCTTCATACCAGATGGAAGACTGACCAAGAGAAAACCCAGCATCAAGGATGAAATGCTTTCATGTTTAGCACTTCTTACAGACACAAAGCAAATTTCTCCAAAAGGACAACATGCAAAAGCATTTAAAAAGATGAGTCTGTACAGATATTGTATACATTAGCTTTCATCTTTCATTGAAAGGCTAAAGTTGAAGAAACTCTCCACTGAATAAAATCCAAGGTCTACAATCTTGAGAATTCTAATTTGGTAGCTGCACTCAATAGTATCTGGTAATGAAGCGAAAGGCTGGTGACTGTAAATTTAAATGTCTTTGGTCTGACGTGTATGTTACTCAAGTGAAGAAGAGAGAGTGTAGCCTTGGTTTTCAAGACTTTTCCCTACATAGTAGTTTCACAGTATTGCTACTAAGGTTCTTAAATTTTCAATTCATTCCATTCAGGAATCTGGAGCTAATTAAAGCTAAAGTACATTTCTTCTCAGGTTCTGCCTTCTGACTCATTCCACTCCAGCCTCTGCTCTTGTGGCCCGAGCGATTGTCCTGCTCCATCCTTTCACTGAAACCCTCTTGGCACTGAGCCACAGAGCACATGGTGGCCTCTTAGCCTGACCTTCCAGGGTGCACAGGGGACCAGCCCATCTTCTCACACATTTCCGTGAAACTCCCGCCCCATTCTGACCTCCTGCTCCCCACCGTGGCCCCGCAGGGAAGCCCTTTCCCAGAGCCTAGCAAACTGTCACTTGCCTTTTCCATGTCCCTGGGCTGACAGTTTCTCTGAAGCCTTCCCGGAACAGTGATCACATGCTCCCTCTAGGCGTCCTTACTCTCTGCCCAAGGACCCCTGACCACAGCACGCTGAGCTCTTATATAACTCTGCATTTGCCAATCTCTCCCTTGCAGCCTATAAAACCGTAAAAAGCAGAAGAGACCTAAGGCTTCCCCTGATGTCACATTCCTTTCTACCTTGTCACTGCTTATTTTGGTGCTGGCTGCAGAGGACTGGATGGGAGCAGAATTCTAGGACACACTGTACCTCCTCCCTCCAATATCTAAATCGCCTTCCTTTAGTGTTAGTCCAAAAGCCACTCTGGGTAAAATAATAGCCCCTCCTGCTCCTCTTACCTTTATCTACTTTGCTTTGTTCTTCATAAACACTGTATGTTTATTTGTTCATGATCTCTCTGCCCTCAAGCTTCCCATCAGAACTATAAAAGAGAAGAAGAAAAAGAAGAAGAAGAAGAAGAAGAAGAAGAAGGAGAAGAAGAAGATGAGGAAGAGCAAGAAGAAGAAGATGATGATGAGGAGGAAGAGGAAGAAGAAGAAGAGGAAGAAGGAGAAGGAGGAGGAGGAGGAGGAGAAGAAGAAGAAGAAGAAGAAGAAGAAGATGAAGATGATGATGATGAGGAAGAGGAAGAAGAAGAAGAAGAAGAAGAAGAAGGAGAAGAAGGAGGAGGAGGAGGAGAAGAAGAAGAAGAAAGAAGAGGAAGAGGAAGAAGAAGAAGAAGAAGAAGAAGAAGGGCCTTGGTCATGCGCCCTGGTCCCAGCCCTGAGAACAGTGGCTGGAAATCTGTGCATATTTATCAAATGGTTCCAGGACTGTCAACCACAGTGCACACCCTCAGGAACAGAATTAGCATCGTGGAGGGACAGCGTTGCCAGATGGAACCATAAGGATATAAGATATCCAGTTAAATCTGAAGAGCTAGTAGATAATGAATACTACTTTAGCAAAGGATGTCTCTTGGAATTTTTGCAGTACAGTCTCACTAAAAATTATTTATTGTTTCTATGAAATTCAAATTTAGCTGTGCGCCTTGTATTCTACTTGGAAATTCTTAAGGAAACTTTTTACTGGATTTCATATAGCTTCTCGGAAATTCTGAAAGTTTCCAAGTCAACAGCCATGTTGATTTCATATTGACTGTTAGGGGATAGATTGTTTCAAAGCCTTCAATGTATAAGAGTGGGAAAATAACATTATTTTAAAACATTTTACAAATACAGAAAGCAGAGGACCAAGAAAAGGATGTAACAACAATCTCATGTAATTTAGAGACTTTCCTGACCTGTATCACTCTGTTTCGTACACTTGTCACCAGGAGCGATTGTCCCCAGCTTGTTCTAATTTCAGTGGACAAAGGAAGTGACCTGGTAGAGAGCGCGGGACTGCTCAGCGGGCCGAAATTTGTTCTAAAGTTGGTGATCCCAGAGAAGTGAGTCTGCAGGTGAGTTTGGGTATGAGAAAGGCTGAGTGCAGGCGCTGGATGGACACAGGCATGCTGGGGTGTGGCCACAGCAGCCTGGTGACATGGGACTCCATGCCGGCCTGGGGCTCCCCAGATGGAATAAAGAATGTGTGGAAGTGGTAGTGAGTGGCGTGAACACTCGTGTAGCACGCACACACATGAGACACAGCAGGGACAATTTACCTCTGAGCTGCAGTAGCTAGCTCAGGTCTAGCTAGCAGTCTGAAGTCTGGTTAGCTCACTGGAGACTTCTGCTCTGAGCCTCTCAATCTTTAATTCAAGATGGTGGACAGACCTGGTTCTTCCCAGAAGACACCAGAGAAGGACTCACCTCCAGGTTGACTAGGATGTTGACTAGATTCATTTCCGTGCAACTGTACCCAAAGGTCCTTGTCTTATCAGCCGTCAGCCGGGTGCAGGTGTTCTTCCCATCTGCTGTAGGCTACTGGCCTTCCTCAGCTCACGCACCCGCTTCCTCAGCTCATATACCTCCTTCCTCAGTTAGGGTTGAGTCCACTTCTGCCTCATCTCTGCTGCCTCTTCTGCTGCTGTTTGATTACTTTGTCCTCACTCCTGTCACTCAAGAGTTCACACTTCTCTTACACGCCAGAAACTTATTCCCCCACCATGGGATGAAACATATGCACAGACATTATACCAGGATGTAAAGACCACAGGGCCCAGAATCTTGCTCTCCATGAGAGAGAAACAGAGAGAGAGAGTGAGCATGAAGTAACACTTAAGTGATACAGAAGAAAATATGTGCAGTGTTGGCTGTAGGTAAGAAAAGAGGCATGGATAGAGACTTGCTGAACCAAACATTTCATAACATTTTGATTTTTAGAAATGAATATAAATAAATATAAGTTTTCCAAAAATTAAAAACAGAGTTACCATCCTGGCTGGTGTGTCTGTGTGTCTGTGTGATATGGTCATAAGGACCTGTGGGCTCAGCGCTGTTCATGCTGTCCCAGTGTGGAGACTCAGTGAAGAAGATGGAGGAGGAGGTTGCCTTTTCTTCCTGGGTGGTGGCATCTGTCTTTTCCTGACCTCAGACTAGGATTTACACTACTGGCTCCTGCATCCCCAGACCTTCCAAAACCGACTAGAATTACACCGCTGACTTTCACAGGACTCCAGCTTGCATGCGGAAGTCATTTTCCACTTTAATCATCACATGAACCGGCTCTTCATAAACTCACCTCTTTCTGTGTGTCTTACCCTAAGCAGTCACTCTCGTTGGTTCTGATTTTCTTCAGGATCCTAATTTAACACATAGATGATCCAGCAAGTCCACTTCAGGGGAATGTACTCAGCAGAATCAAAGCTGGGTCTAGAAGAGGTGCTTTGCTCGCCCACATTCTTACCAGCATTATCACAAAACAAGAGCTGGACATAAACCAAAGCCCATCACTGAGTGAATACATGGGCAGAATGCGGTACATGCACAGCATAGACTATCACTCAGCCTGACTGAGGAGGGACCTTCTGTCACATACCACAATATGGACGAACCTTAAGGATAACGGGTGGAAGATTCCTAGAAACTGAAACAGCAGTGGTAGTGACTGTTAATTGCACTAGTTAAACTGAAGCTGGTGGTAGTTTTCTCCATCAGTGGTTTTCCCAGCAGAAATGTTACAGGAGTCCACTCAGCTAACCCCCGAGTACATGACAAATCTGTCTAACCCTTGGACATCAGTGGGGTTCTCGTGAGGATCTCTTAGTCTGGATTTGCTTCTCTGGATTTCTTTTCCTATTCCAGAAGAAATCACTGGCTTGGATGGCTGGCAGTGGGACACCAGTCCCTGTGGGTGACACCATCCTTTACCATAGCACGTCATCCCTGCCCCGTGTCCCCCATAGGAAAACTGTTCCCAGGTATGAGAGTCTGAGCGCAGAACATTTTGGTCATGAATACTACATTAAGTTTCGGATGGAAATATCAACTCTCTTTCTCACCACCTAAGTTGAGACACTGTGATCCTGTCCAAACCATTTTGTGCTTTTGCTTTAGCTCCTGACATATTATTCTTCCGTACTCCTTATCTCTGACAAAATGTGAAAAATCTGTACATATGGGATGATTAAAAAAAATACAGTGTATGTTTAAGGGAAAAGTAGCTCAGCGGTGCCATGCTTGCCTTGCAAGTGCATGGTCCTGAGTTTGATCTCCAGTACCAGCAAAAAAGAAATAAAATAAACCATTACAATAAAAGGCACGTTGTTATTAATCCTCTTTAAATACTCACAATTCTCCCTCTCACATCAAATACCCCTATCCCTCTACTCTAGCAGGGCATCTTTTATCCTACTTTTTATACTACAGGGCATACTTTTTATACTGAGTTTTTAAAAAAATTAAACATTCACTTTATTTTTTGGTTACCCTTTGTATGTTTACCCAGCTGATCCTCAGCTAATGTTGGGTTAAATTATGTCCTCCACATCATCATTTCAAATCGGTTGAAGTCCTAACCTCCAGCACCTTCATTCATGACTGTGTTTGGGACAGGGTCTTTAAGAGATAAGGAAGTAACAATGAAGTCACTGGCATGCCCCCAACTCCAGTATGACCAATGCCCTCACAGAGAGGAAAAATCAGGACAAAGACCTCTGCAGAGGGATGATCTGGGGAAGGCACCAGGAGCAGATCGCTATCTGCAAGCTAAGCCTTACAAAAAGCAAATCTTGCCAGTGCCTTGTTCTGGAACCCCCAGAATTGTGGGACAATAAATTTCTGTGGCTTAACCCACACCCGGTCTGCAGCACTTGCAGTGTCAGCCCTAGTAAACTAAAGCAGGCCAACTTCATCTCCCCAGAAACCAGGACTGATGCAACGCAGAAAAAGCAAACATTTTCCTGGAAAAACCTAAAACAGAATCTGCCAAGACTTTGCCTCAGCCACACACACACATACTTTACCAAAATGAATACTTCCTTTTCAGAACACAACATCTGCTCTTGAGAGTGTACCATCCAAAGTCGGGAATGACGCGTCTGTGCGTTGGGCCGGGCAGGACAGTGAGGAGCACACAGAGAAGTGCGGCCGGCTGCGCTGGGGGCCTCTCCCGCCATAACCGCGGCGCTTCCAGAGTGGTCCATCAGGGCCAAAGTTGAACACAGCCAGCTCTGAACACGTCTCCGAAATGTCTTTTCTTCTCCTTCCCATTTTGCACCCCCCTCCTCCCGTGTGTGCGTGGCTGGGGCTGGAATCGCTACTCGATTTGCTCAAGGGAGAATCTACACTGCTAACTGCGACAAAGAGCGGAGCACCGGCTCTCAGGGTGCGGCAAGACAAACGAGGACGCTGCAGCTTCCAGGACCAGCAGCATTTCCCTCAGTCTTAAGCAAAGCGCAGAATCGAGGCAATGCTTAAGGCCTGCTCGGGTTTGGATACCCTTTGTCCCCCAAGATTTAGATACCAGCCTAGTGGTGTTGGCAGCTGAGGCCTTCAGAAAGATTAAGGAATTTTTCTCTCAAGATTGTGTTCTTACTCTTCTGGGACTGGGTTAGTTAATACGAAATGGCTTGAGACTCCTATGCTCTTACATTCTCTCTTAGCCTGTAATCTTCCTCTGCCCCTTCTCTCTCTCTCTCTCTCTCTCTCTCTCTCTCTCTCTGACTGGTATCTAGCCACAGGTATTACTTGATAGCAAAGCAAAATGGACTAAGACAGACTCTTTCTATATGTAGGAAGATTCAGTCCACACTGCTATCTCTTCACTCTCTGTAGAGGAAGAAAGGGGCCAGGAAGGTGGTAGGTTAGGAGCCGAGACAGTGTGTCTGTGACTGTTGGAAGGGGACAGGAGTACAGTCCCACACGGATACTGCTCCCCTGAGTGGCAGCACTGCGGGGACAGACGCCTTGGCTGCCTCCCTCCATCTGCGGGCTGTGGAAGTGACTGTGCCAAGCGCCAAGGCCGTGAGCCTGGAGGAGGTGCTCGGGCTCGGGGAGCAACTCCAGTGGTGAGAAAGGAAGCTCTGTTTTTTGAGACAGGGCCTCGCTTTGTAGTTCAGGCTGGCCCTGAGCTCAGCCTCAAACTCACATCACAGAAATCCTCCTGCCTCTGCCTCCCGAGTGTTGGGATGACAGGCGTGAGCCACCACGCCCGGCACTGTGATATGTGCTGCTGATTGCTGCTGAGCATGAGTCTCCACACCCAGTATTGTATGTGGTTAACCAGGGATCGAACCCGGGTCCTTGTGCTTGAACAAGCGCCGGAACCACTGAGCCAAATCCCCGGCCCAGCAAGCTCTTTTTATATGGCCTCTTTGTAGCCGGGGGCCGCCTCACATGATAGGCTGCCTGCCCACTAACCCTGGCAACATGGCTGCTTCTCTTCCAGCCCTGGCGGCTTTCTGCTGCAGCTAAACTGAAACGGGAGCAGGAAGCCTGAGGGTTTATTTCTAAATCCACACACACACCCCACAGCTCGAGTTTATTTATAAACATGCAGACATTACAACTCAACTCTGAAGAAGCTTGAATCATTTTATGCTTAGAAATGAAAGATGGTGAAGTTATTTTGAGGATAAGCACTTTGATTTTTCATAGAAGAGTCACCTTTCCATCTGACTTCTTGATGAAAAAGCGCTTATTAAACAGTGATTTTTGACATCTAAAGCGGCAGGAAAAAATACCTAGATTTACTAAATGTTTAAAAAATATTAATCGCTTTAAGAAAGACTGACAGAAGTGGAGACTTGAAATCACCTGCTGGGACAGAGGAGGATCCTGAGGTCACACCAGTGAGGTCCCCTCACCAAGGCCAGTGTCCAGCTCCCCAGAAACAAGCTGAGCCTTTGTTCAGTCCTCTTGGGTCTGGGAAAAACTGTGTCTATTTACACAGATGCGCCAGGAGCTCCGAAGCTGCATTCCAAACACGGAGTTGCTGCTGATGAGGAGTCGCTCAGAAAAGCTGGATGTGCAGCTGGTCTCTGTCAAAGGCAGAGACACCCAGATCGGGGGATGAAGCAGCGGCTGTTGCCAAGGCAGACCGAGCAGCACTGTTGCTGGGATGCCACACAGGGTGCCAAGCTTGCCGCTCGGGCCTGGCCAGCCAGAGATGCATCTCTGAGGCCTTGAGTTCTAAAGTATGAGCCACAAAATGGGATTCTGAACTGGTTTCTAGATATTTTAGAAAAGTCTGCAAATAAGAGACCTCAATACGGTCTTTTTTAATATTTCCCTTTTTATTTAAACCTAGTTCTCTGCAGCTGTTTGTTTAGCATTTTTCAAATACACATTTTAACAATGATTACTGTCACAAGAAAATGAACCCCATGAGTTTACTCTGTCCAGCCGAAACTTGTTTTCATTAGTCCTGGTTTGTGGTACGTTTTCATTCCTTGTGCAGAGTTGGTGCACGCACATATCACATCTCCATTCTTTTTCGTCCTCTTTCCCTCTCCTTCCTCCCACTGCCCTCCCCCTCCATCTTTCCCGTTTGAAAAAGAGCTATCTCCCTATTATCTATCTTGCATTTTGCTCTTTATTTATAATTTGGATTTCTCATATAAAAGAAATCAGGTGATATTTAAGCTTGTGTGCCTATTTTATTTCATTTAACATTATGTTCTCCAGGCTTATCCATTTTTGTACAAATAACTGAAGTTTATCCTTCTCTATGGCAGAGTAATACTCCATTGTGTTTAAACATCACATGTTCTTTATCCATTCATTTGCTGATAGACATACAGGCCACTCCCACGACTTAGCTATTGTGAGCTGTGCTGCTGGAAACATGGACGTTCTTGCATCACTGGGATAGGATGTCTTTGACGGTCTCCTGACAACGAGGATGATAAGGAAATGATATTTCCCAAAGGTTCTTAAGCTCATCCTTTGGAGGATGCGAGCTGGCAGATCTAACATGGCAAGATTCCAGGGGAAGAAAGAGGCCATGAGATGCAGGAGTGGGGTGAAGGGGAACACCTGGCCCGGTGTTCCCAGAATCCCCTCTGGGCCAGTGAAGAAGCTGGGAAGACACCCTGGTGTCTCACATGGGTTAGAACCAGCAGCGGAGGCAGAATTCTGGTGAAGAGGTGTGTGGAGGGAGTGGGCTGGGAAAGGGGATTGCTGAGCCCAGAGTTGACATGAAGCAACTTCAGGAGAGGGAAGCTCCTCCACAGCCGGCCTGTGCTGGGGCTGGACCCCAGCAGTCCACCACTGGTCTCATTCTGAGGCTGAGCCAGTATTTTGTCCTTCTGTGTCAGTAGGGAAGGGGGAGGGGTATGGCTGGACTCACCCCACAAAAACCCATGCCCAGAATCTCTGTTTAACTCATACAAGTTCAGGTAACTGAAATCACTGTAAAATTCCTAGGTCCCTTCTTTTCTCCAGGTCTTCAGTGCTGCTTTTAACAAGCTTTTTGTTGAGGGCTGGGAAATTTTCAAAATAATCCAAGGTTTTCCTCCATTCCAGTAATTATGAAGGATGAAAAGCATTGCAATGTTCTGTGTTCTCTTGAGATTGTTATCCTTTCCATCAAAAAGATTTTTCAAAGGGCACTTGACATGCCCATATCCTTTTAAACCAAGCTAAAATTCTATATTGGAGAAAAAGAAAAGGTCAGAAAGGTGAGGTTATTGTTAGAAAATTTTTAAAAAATAACTAGTTTTGGAGCTTTCATTTTTGTTCCAAATCTGCTCCTACACACAAGAAAGAAAGAGAGAAAAAAAGAAAATCTGTCTTTCAGATATTCTTAATCATAAAAGATTTCAAGATCAATTTCAAGGAGATTTCAAATAAGTCTTTTGTAGTTGTTAGTGTAAAGGAAAAAGCAAAGTGCTTCCTAGTATAGACAAATCAATAAATTTTCCTGGTAATTATTATTTAGCTATAAAATTTCTACTAGAATGTACCTTGGAGAACTATGAAAGGCTTAGTTTTTCTTTCAAAAGTCCCCAGTTCCCTTTTCCATAAATGTATCAGGTGAAGGGAATTCTATTGAAGTTATTCTGTATTTCTGCAGGCATTGTACACTGGCTTAGTCAATCTCAATATCCTGTCTATTCTATAACCGTACATGTCTAGTCACTCCAGAAATTCACCAGAGAAACGTCTAAGGGGATTTCTAGAAGATTCTATCAATGGCTGTCTGTGGACGCCCGAGCACAGAGCTAAGATTCAGTGAAGCTTATGTCAGTGTGAAGACCAATGGCACACTCCACCCCACAGAGCGACAGTCCTGTTCTGAAAGAGAATCTTCTTTCATTCACCAACAACCACGCTGGAGAGAGTCACTTGAATTACAAATATCCTCCTCGCCCTGCCTGCTATTAGACTAATCTCTCTCTCTTTTTTTTTAAATTCAAATATTTATTGGTACATTATGAATACACATCATCATTGCATTCAACATTGAGAGTTTGTACCAGAATATGACATGACTTGATTTTCATTTTTCCCCTTCCCCCACCCACCCTGCAACCCCCAACCCCCCAAAGGAAACAGAACTTATATATGTAGACTGTTCTCTTTTTAATGGCATGTATCAGCGGGGGAATGTGGTCAATGGAGTCTGGAAAGAGCTGCCACCTGGCCAAAATCATTTTGTTATCTTTCTCTTTCCTGTGGCTCATTTATAAAATCTATGCTTTCATTATTTTCAGGCTTTGGCTCTATATTCAAAGTTAAGCTCTTTGAAGTACTAAAAATAATACCCCACCCCCCAAAAAACAAATCCTTCTATTTTGTCTCTCAAAAAAGCCTGGCTTATCTAAATAAAAAGCACTATGACTTCCAAGCAACTGGGTCTGCTGTGAATTTACAGAATGCATGCAGCAGCTCGTTTGACTGCAGGGTCCCTACCTGGAGCAGTGTGCTCCTGAGCCTTGTGGCAAAAACTGGGCTGTGCGCACATGGCCATGGCAGAAATCTTCAGCACTTGCTGGGGACCAGAAGCTGTCCCCACTGCCTCTCACCCATGTTTAGGGAAGACCCGCAGCACAAGACTCAGAAACCAACTGGCCTCAGCTCCACGGAGAAAGCATATGTCTTCAGAGCCAACCTCTACTGGTTTTCCCCCCGGCGGCCACTTCTAAACTAACCTTGGCAGTGCCTATCTTTTCCTTCCTTTCCCCTCCTGACTCAGAGATGAATATTTTCTATTTCTACCCAGTGCTGATCCTGAAAAATCAATCTGTCTGTCTACTGGGAGATGGGGTATATGCTTCTTGTGTGACCCCCTGGCTGACTTGGCATCCGTCACACGCGCCACCCCACCTCCGAGCTCTTGTGTCTTGGTGCTGTGCGCTGCTGGACTCCCTGGGCACGTCTGTTTTCCACCAGTCTGGGAGCTGCCCAAGCACGGAGACTGCACTTTGTCTCAGTCTTCGTTCTACAGCACTTGCCTGTGACAGATAGGGCTGTGGAACGGTGGCCAATGGGTCCTATGCATCAAGGAACTACCAGGAAGTGGTGCAAACAGTGGATGGCAGAAGAGAAAAGTGGGCAATGAGGCTGACTTCTGAGCTGTAAGAATAGTGTATTTGATGGGAAAACACTAGACAAGGCAGAGAGAAATGGGTTGGAGGCAGACTCAGTAGGCTGTGGGAGCTAACACATGATGCAGACCAGCAGAGAGGATTCCAGGTGTGATAGCCATGTCAGATCTCGACAGTGTTCACTTACCAGCCAGCCAGCCAGCCAGGGCATGCATAGTATCCTTTCTAATGCCAGCCACAATTCTAAGAACTAGGAATATGTTTTTGTTTTGGGTTTTTTTTTTTTTTTTTGAGACAGGGTCTCGCTTTGTAGTTCAGGCTGGCCCCAAGCTCAGCCTCAAACTCACATCACAGCAATCCTCCTGCTTTTGCCTCCCAAATATTGGGATTATAGGCTTGACTCACCACGCCCGGCACTGTGGTATGTGGTACTGATTGCTGCTGGGTGTGAGTCTCCACACCCAGTATTGTATGTGGTTACTGGGGAATTGAACCCGGATCCTTGCACTTGCAAGACAGGCGTCAGAACCACTGAGCTAACTCCTCGGCCCTGGATATTTTTTTAAAAAGGAATATGAGGGCCAGGGAGTTAGCTCAGTGGTTCTGCTACCTGCCTTGCCAGCTCAAGCGCCCGGGTTTGATCCCTAGTAACCACATACCACAATGCCAGGTGTGGTGACTCATGCCAACCAACAATCAGTACCACATACCACAGTGCCGGGCATGGTGGCTCACGCCTGTAATCCCAGCACTTAGGAGGCACAGACAGGAGGACTATTGAGGTTGAGGCTGAGTTCAGAACCAGCCTGAACTACAAAGCAAGATCCTGTCTCAAAAAAACAAAGCAAAACAAAAAAATCCTCACCTTTAGAAAGATTAATGCAAAGTTTCAAACTGGCTGCTGGATCACTGGATCTGTGCCTGCCTCAATAACTACATCCACTTGGTAAAGGATGGGACACTTACTGGTTTATGTTGATTAAGGAAATCTATGTCTATTATTGTCTGACCATGAAGTGAATTGTAAAGACTTGAGCATACAGATTTTACAGAATTATTCAGGAAAGACAATCAATAAGGAGCAACTGAAGAAATCATGGCAACATAAACCATCAAACATTAACTCAAAACTGGGAGAAGGAGGATCTGATTTCTAAAGTTGCCACATTGTCTAAAACATTTGGTTTCCAACCAAAAGCAGAAAAAAGCATAAAGCATTCAAAGCAGCCTGAAAGTATGGCCAATGAAGTGTTAAAAAGCAGTCAGTCGAAACTGGTCCTGATGTCCTCACTCAGATGCTGAATTCTTAGACAAAAACTTTCAGTCAGCTATTATAGGCACGTTCAAAGATCTGAAGGAAATCGTGTCAAAAGAATTAAAGATAACTGAGAATGACATCTCATCAAATATAGACTATCAATTATCAGAAATTATAGACAGCAACCCACCATAAATTCTGGAGTTTAAAATAAATAAAATTCAACAGCAGATTTGAATTAACAGGGAGGAAAACCAGTAAACTTGAGGAGAGATCAGCTGAGATCATATTCCTTTTTTTTTTTTTGAGACAAGGTCTTGCTTTGTCGTTCAGGCTGACCCTGAGCTCACTGTGTAGCCCAGGCGAGCCTCAGACTCACCATGCCCAGCACTGTGCTGTGTGGTACTGATTGCTGATGGACGTGGCTCATCACACCCAGCATTGTTGTATGCGGTTACCTGGGATTGACCCTGGGCCCTTGAGCTGGCAAGGCAGGAGCCAGAACCACTGAACTAAATCCATAGCCCTAAAGACGAGTTTTATGAGGAATCTCAACGTGACCCAGAGGTGAGAGATTCAATTCTTCCTCAGTGTAAAAAGAGCACCTAAGCATGTATGTGGCCATCTAGATTTCCAGTAGTATGTTAGAACATTGCAGGGCTCCTTAAGGACATCTACTTACCCAGTTTCTCCCTTTAACTTTTTGGTCAGCTTCATGTTAGACCTAAATGGCACCTCTGCCTGAGGCAATTTAAACAACTGCTACTGTGATTTTGACAAATTCCCCAGTAACAGGACTATCAGCACAGAGCAGGCTCTGAACAAGGTCAAAGAAAGGGAAAATCTGGAAATGGAGTTTTTCTAGCAAGCTTCCAAATGACTCTAATAGTGATGGTTTCCTGGGAATAGAACTATTGGGGTGAGCTCCAAATACTATTTTCACTCGTTAGGGGTTGATAGACTGGTTGTCAAAGCCACTGTGATTGCAAAGCTGTTGTTGGTTTTTCAAGAGTGCCCTACAACTGGAGAGCAAGAAATGGGACTAGTGAAAAGCAAAAATCCTGCAAAGCTTACTGTTCTTACTGAAATTCATATAAATGTCTTGAACAGTTCTTAGTTGTTTCAAGCCTTTGATTCATTCCTATAATTATGAATTTTGATAATATTTGCCACAAAGTTCTCACCTTTTTAAATAGAAGGACAGATTTTGGAGGTTCTCATTTTACTTCTTTCAAGGATTTCTACTACAAAATATACTGAACTGAATGAAAACAAAATCACAGTGATTTACTCATCCTTCCTGTTGATGGGACACAGTGATCAACTACAGCAACTGAAAAGGGAAGAGTCTCGATTTAGCTCATAACTTCAGCGGGTTTAGGTTACAGTTAACTGGTCCAAGGCAGAGAACACTATGGTGGAAGGGAATGTCAGGGCAAAGCTGCCAGGAGGCAGAGGAGAGCAGCAGTATCCAAGAGGAAAGGGTGAGGGATCACATATTACCCAAGATCACCTTCACAACCTCCCAGACATCCACAGGTTTGTCCCACAAATCCTGTTTCCCAAGTCAATCAAGTTGGTGTAATCTAGCTTAATGGTCACTTCCTATCCTCTGTCAACCTGACCCAGACATATTTCCTTGAAGCGTACTTAATCTCCAAACACACACGAGCTAATAATTCTGCCTAAGGTGATATAATTATCTTGCATTCAACCAAAAATGAAATAATACCTTCCTCAAAGTCTCTTCAGTTCCAGCATTCCTAAAAAGTCTAAATCCAAGTCGCTTGTGACACTTAAGGCAAACTCTTAGCTGTGAATCTCTGTTTAAAAAAAAAAAAAATTTCAAGGTAAAATGGCAGAGGGTACATACTTCCATTCAAACATTAGCAGTAGGGGGATAGAAAAGAATTGTATCAAGGTAAGATCAAAACCGAGCAAGGCAAACACTAAGTCCTTTATCACCATATCCAGCATCTGGGCCACAGAGTGGTGAAATGTGAGTTCCCATGGGCTTTGGTAACCCCACCTCTGTGGCTTTGCTCTTTGAAGTCCACAGAGTCCCTGCCTTAGGTTAGCTCCAATTATGGCTTGGAGTTTCCTCAGCTGATGTTCTACTTTTTCTGGAATTCCTGAGATGTCCAGTACATTTCTGAGTTACATTTCCAAAGCTTCACACAGTGCGTTCCTTACCTCGTCTCCCAGATCTTCCTTTGAAATGCGGCTGGAAGCCTTCCTGTCCCTGTAGCTCTTGCATTCCACATGTCAGTAAAATCAACATCACATAAACCATGCCAAGATTTGCCATCAGCAGCAGCAGAAGTCAGGTTGCCTTGGGTCATGGCTTCCGTGGCTTTTGAGTACCTGAATGGCTGAACAAAGTGAAAAGGAATCCTGGGGAACCAGTTCCCTGCGAGACACTCCTTGAACAGGGGTCCCAAGAACTATCCTCTCAAATGAAAGGTTTACTTTGGCCCTACGAGGCCACGATGGGTGGAGTCTTGATGAAATAACCTTAAGGGTCTTTCTTCTCATCCCTGAACCTTTGGGTTACAACCAGCCTGACATATAAGCATATTGGATTATGAGCAGAATTTCAGTTTTAACTTAGAAATAAAGTCTTGAGTTATGACTTAAATGCCAGCCACTTGTGCTTCCAGATGGTCTCAGATATGATTTAACTTTTAAAGAGTTCTGGAGGAACATACTTGCAGCCTTTCCTGGGTGGGAGATTTCCAGTACATTTCTGAATATTGGAGTACTCAGTACTGGAGTACTGACTATGGTACAATTGAGAAACACTGAGCCAATGTCTGTCTAAAGACCAAATATACAGGAGAGACATGGAAGTCCGTGGAGAGGAGCCTGAGCCGTCAAGTGACCACTTTGAGTCACCAGCTCTCATGAACTGAGCTCGTAAATCAAGGGTCCACTGTACTTGTTTATTCTTTAGTGGGTCTGATCTCTTCAGTAGCCATGCCCACCTTGCACCAATTTACACATAGCTCCTTGTAAGCCAAATTTAAGTTTTTCAAACTGTTTTGTTCCGCTTTGCCTCCAAATTTTCACTATGAATCTGACTAGCAGTACCCACACTTCAACCTAAATACTGGACTGCCTTTGAGTTTTCTTCACCAGATTAATTAACCCACTACCCTTCATCTCAGTCTCCGACAAATTCTTAGGACATGAGAAAAATGCAAATGCTTTTGCCAGAGTATAACATACCTGACTTCTAGACCAATTGTCCATGCAGTCCTCTTGAGCCTGGCCTTTATATTTAATTTTTTTTGCTTTCAGATATCATGGTAAATTTCCTTAAAAAGAGCATCAAAGTGGATAGATAACCCCCAGATTTATTTTTAAGAGGCTTTCTATTGATTGTTTTAATTTTATGAATTTTATTATACAATATAATATATATTTAACAGGAAAATAAAATATAAAGAAAATAAAATATTAAGTTTTTAATATGTAATGAATGTTCAAAATAAACATCAACATCTTTAGCATCAGCTATTTACTTGGTTACAAATTTAAAAATTAAAAACGGGGGCAGGGGTTTAGCTCAGTGGTTCTGGCGTCTGCCTTGGAGACACAAGGTCCTCAGTTCTATCCTCAGTAACCGCATATAATAATGCCGGGCCTGGTAGCTCAGGCCTGTAGTCCCAGCACTTAGGAGACAGAGCAGGAGGATTGCTGTGAGTTTGAGGCTTGCTTGGGCTACATAGTGAGACCCTGTCTCAAAAAAAAAAAAAAGTTAAGAACAGAAATATATTCCTATGTTAACTATAGTGAAAATACAAATAAAAATTTACCATGGAAATATCCCACCTCATGCAGTCTTCGCACACGCACAAGTATTACACTGACAGCACCTGTAGTCCTAAATTTTTTGGCAGGGTCATTGTTGTTATCTCTTTGTCTCTCTGTTTTGTCAGGAGGTTCCTATAATATTATTTATACAATGTGCAATGAGCAGGAAAACAGAATATCAAATATGTACTAAGTGCTGAGAATAAACATCAACATTTTTTACATTAGATGTTTGCTTGTTTATTATATCTGGAAAAGAACAACATAAACAAATTCTAATTTGAACTATAATGAAATAACTATAACACAGAAGCAATATTTACTTCAATTATCACACCTACAGCAGTTTTTACACAGGAAAACAACATGCTTCATACACAGGTTTGCTCACAGGGAGAGCACATGTGTTTTATCTTTTTTTATCTGTCTTTTGGTAGGACATACTTGATATCTTGTTGTTTTCTTGGGAGATTCTTATGCTCTTTCACTTCTCTATTCACCAGTTTGATCCAGAATTCTTTTTCAGAGTTTTTTGGGCAGATAAATGTTCTTTCTCTGTTGTAATCGATCATTTATCAGTCTCAATCCCCTAAGAAAATTTCTCTCTGATGTTTTGTGCTTGCTATTTTCTACTAAACTATTCATATCTGACATGTTTAGGGTCAAGTAAATCACAGTCATTTGACAGAGCTTTCTGTTTTGAGTAACATCATAGTTGCTGCTTGCAAAATGTGACCATTTCTGGCTTCATTTGTGTTACAGATTTGCTTCAATTTTTTTGGTACTGTTGTGTATTACTTTGTTTTATTTGTTCTGAGACAGGGTTTCACTGTATAGTTCAGGATATTCATGAACTCACTATGTAGTGCAGGCTGACCTTGAATTCACAGGATCCTCCTGCATCAACTTCACAAGTGCTAGGGTTACAGGCCTGAGTGACTATACCTGGCTTTATTATCCATCTTATCATCATGGTGTTAGGTTAACAGTACAAATATTACCTAGTTTTTCTTCACCATCTATTATGATTTGAATCTAGATGTCCTCCTGAAGCCTCATGTACTCCTACGTGGCTTTTTCAAAGGTGGCTGAATCTAGAGTGAGTGATGCTGGGACTAAGGGCCTGTGATTACTAAATCTGGACAGATTTGTTTGTCACCTCCCTAGTTCCAATAGTGAAAAAGAAGCAGAAGGATGCTGTTAAGTTTCCCTTGT
Source organism: Petromus typicus (assembly GCA_004026965.1). NCBI lineage: Eukaryota > Metazoa > Chordata > Mammalia > Rodentia > Petromuridae > Petromus > Petromus typicus. The sequence continues at coordinate 22,554 of PVIR01006168.1, read as the reverse complement.
TGCTCTCACTGTCTTCTGCTGCCATGAACTGTTTATTCCTCTGCCATGTGCCACCTTGCCTTGGGCCAGCCTATTATAGACTGAAACCTATGCAAATAATTTGCTAAATTTATTTGGAAATAAATCTTTCCTCCTTTAACTTTGTGTGCCAGGTATTTTGTCTCAGCAAAGAGAAAAGTAACTAAGATACCTCTCATAAGGCCAATGTTATGTCTTCCTGAAATCCAAAGATTGGACTGTACATTTCTCTATTGTGAACTTGCAACATTTTTAAAGGAATCTGCTTTGTCTCGAGAATAGTTCCTATGCTGGTCAACTGTTTTTCTTTTGGCAAATATAACATATATGAATAGCTAATAAATCAACTGTTGAATACAGAAATTGAAGTTACTTTTTTGAAATTAGTGTAACCAGTCATATGGTTTATTACTGCCCTAATAAAGATCTGGTGGCTGAATTCCAGGATAAGTTTCTAAATTTAAGGTATAAAATGTCTTCATATCTACTAGGGGATATATTTTTACATAATATTTGAAGGATTATTTGGCATATATTGCCTAAAGCTACAACAAATGTGAAACAATGCATATTGTCCATCAATTGTCATGTATTTAGACAGTGTACAAATTGCTTGACAGTTTGAAACAAAGCTTTCAAAAAATGAGTGAATAATCAGACTTTTTTTTCTTGGTAGGTTTTTTTTTTGTCATCAAAATGTAAGCAATTTTGAAGAAAACTAAACCTCTTGAGTGTCATTACTGTTCTAAAAATCTTAATGTCATATCTGTCACTTCTCTGTGAATCCTGTAGGTTCTGATGAGTAGTATGACAAAGTCTTACCATGAGGACTTTAGTTTATTCAGATAGTGAGGTGTCACAATAAATATATTATTTGAATATTACTATTGGTGCATATAGAATATTTTACTTGTATTTCATTATTAATGTATTTCACTTTTTATAGCATACTGTCCATTGTAAATAATTTCCAGGATTGAATAACAGTGTTGACATTCCATCCACGAGGTTCTACAAGAACCTAATAACATTTTCTGACCTTAATCTTACTGGAGACACCTGCAGTTAGATTCCATTTTCCTTCCCACTATATGATGCAGTTCTGAGAAAAAGTACACTAAAAGACAAAACTAAGAGAGAAAGCAGGGTTCCAGGACAATCAGTGCTGATACAACCAAGAAAGACGCTGTCCACAGGCGCTGTTTTTCATTGGTGATCAGCTGGAGTAAAGGCAAGATCCATAGAAGGGCAGAACTATGTGTGATTTCTATGAAAATTAATGTTAACAAAGCTCATAAAATACAAGACAAAGCATTCTCAAATTAGGAACAGAATCATTAAAATATATGGTTGTAATTAGAATATTGTCTTTCTAGTTAGAAGATTTTAGTTGTAGAAATGGAATTGGGGTGCAAGTTATTCTGACCTTGGTGTGTAGGCTTCAGCTGGATTCCATTCAATAAATAAGCCAATTTTGGGGATAACTCTTTACAGAATGCTTTGGGCATAATCAATACTACAGTCAATACTACACAGTCTAATGGTGGATCATTCAAGTATACAAGTATTTTGAAGCATTTTGACTTGTCAAATATTCATTTACATTACTTTTTCCTTCTCATCTGAATCAAGGTTTTCTTTATTCTGTATTTCTCTGTTGTGTCTTTCTCTGTCTCACAGTTGCAACTGCTTTGGCTTATATGATCCAAAAAGCCAAGTTACCTGAGACTTAACTTCCTTCTCAAGTGGTAAAAGTGGATTTTTCATATGACATTGAATTTGGCTAATTCTACAAGAAAAATTCAAGGAAAAAATTAACAAAACAAACTATAAATACACAAAAATGTAACATGACACACAAGGTGAATAGAGACTCACCTGTTGATACTTAGACACACATGCGTGCATACGCTTCGCAGTTCATCTACCAACTCAGTGAATACAAAGATTACTTCTAATATTCCTCATCTTCAGCAATTGAGATTCACAGCTGGCTACTATTACAATAAAGTAAATATTTTCATTAGAAAATTAGAGGAAGTAGAAGTTTAAAAACCCAGCAAAACCACTGTTTCTCAAAGATTAACACACAGGCATGAAGTATTGATCAAAAATCAGGAAATTCCTGGACTGCTACAATGTTCGATGTTAGGATTTTTAATTCAGTTTAAGTGTTTTTTCTCATCTATAAAGAAATCTTAAAAAGCAACTTTATAAAAGCAGAAAAATTCAACTGATTTATGATTATGCTAATTTTTATAGGACTAAACAAGGAACTAATGATAAAATAAAATGGAACAGAAGACAGACATGGGGAGAAAAGCTGACTAGCTGTAGCTGGACAGAACAACTAATGTTCTCATCTCATCTGGGCCTTCTTGTTTTCATGCAGCATGTTAAGTAACAGCTGGCTGGTTTCAGTACACTAACCCCTTGGGTTTTGGGGTTTGCCAAAATCTGTACATTAACAAACACACAAAAAATCCTAAGGAAAAATATGTCACTTAAAAAGATCAGCATAGGACACTAATTAAAGCAATCTTTTTTTTAATTGAAATCTTCATTGGTACATTACATATACACATCATGATTGCATTCCACAATGGGGAATTGTACCAGTATAAGACACAACTTAATTCTCATTTTTTCCTGTAGCCCTACCCTAAAGCAATCTTAAAAGTTTATCTACTACTATAAGTGGAATAAAGTATAATAGCCTAAAAATATACAGTAGCTCTTAAAACTTAAAACTAGCTTTGTCCACACTTCATTTACTATTATCTTTTAGTCACTTTTTCTTTTTTTTAAATTATTATTATCTTTATTGGTACATTAAATATACACATCATGATTGCACTCCATAATGGGGATTTGTACCAGTATAAAACACAACTTAATTCTCATTTTTTCCCATAACCCTACCCACCCTACCACCCCCCCATATACATAAAATTTGTTTCCTTACTTTTTTGTTACAATCTCAACATTTTCCCCCTTCACCCTATTTACATTGAACATTTTCTATTTCACAATATATAACATACAATGCTAGGACTCATTACATCTTTATTTTAGTCACTTTTTTGAGGAAGTACACATTAACTAACTGACAATTGAGGTACTTCCTATAATACTTTATCTTTCTAAAAGAATGATCAAAGAAAATTTCTCCCAGCCACTTTGGCCACCAGGACTTCCTTTTCGTTTCTTGTACTAATTTCTTGGGGACCGGCTGAGCCTCACACAATCCAGAATCACCACTGACTGCTCTCTGACGTGTCGTCAGTTAGGTCACTTCCACTGTGACCGTGGATGCCTTCATCTACAACAGTTTCCTCACACTCATTTACTGTCATGCTAATGGCAGCTGGAGTGGTTTGGGACATGGCTTCATGCTTTTCCACTGGTGGGAAGAAAAGCGATGGCAGAACTGGCTTTTCAACATCTTACCTGGGAGACTGTTGTGCTCTCATCAGTGGCTGTTTCCACTTCATAAGTCTGATGCTTACAAACTGAAGTTTCATCCTCCGGCATGCTCAGTTGTGAGACAGAACACTGGCTGATCCCTTGGCATGGGCTCCATCAGCTACCCTCTTACCTGCCTCTCCCTCTTTCTGCAGGGGGTCTTCTGTGTGTCCTGGACCTTCAGAGATTAAGTTTGGGTCTCCTGACTCCCCCTCTTCCTTCTCTTATGGCATTGTTGGTACCAAGAGGTCCTGCAAACCTATCCTCTCCTTTAGCAGCCAGATATCTTTCACAGGCACTAAGCCAACATCAGTAGGGTCTGTCTTCTTGAACGCCATTTGGCTCTGCATGCTGGACCTTTCTTTTTTATTTTTATGGGGAGACTTTTTGGGACTTGGCTGGATGTATAGGGGAGGGCCTACTAGAGAGGACCCTTCTGTGCAGGCTTCACCTGAGCCGGCCTGGTAAGACACAGATTTCCAACAACCTCCATGAGGAACCTGGCCTTTATTGTCAACATTCTCTTCCTATGAGCTCTGGCTAGAATCACCCATCAGTCTCTGTTTATAGTATTCTCCGGCTTTTCCAGCTTGCTTTCACAGATCAAAAGCCAGTTTCAAGGGTTCTAAACTATGTAGTAAAGTACAGTCAGAGCAACAGCATCACTGGCATCTCTTTATTGTTCAGGTTTCCTATTCCCAGGACACAACATCTTATATTACAACTTAAATCAGGGTAGTTTAATTTAGCTGATGGTTTCAGGGGATTCAGTCCATGGTTATTGGACACCAAGGCAGGATGATTATGGTTAAATGGTGCATGGAGCAAAGCTGCTTAGTTCATGAGGTTGGGAAGCAGAGCTAGGGAGCAGCAACAGAGAGGAAGAGACAAGAACAGGAACACTACAAAGTTGTGTCTCCGTGACACACCCACACACACAGAATGTGTTTTCCACCACTCTCTTTTGGTGGCTCCCACGTTAATTAAACCAGTACAGTAGAGCTAAGCTATCATATGTTCAACATACTAAAATCTTGGAATGTGGCTAAGGCAATGATTAGGGGAAATTTTATAGCACTAAACATAAGCATAAGAAAAGAGTCAAAACCATGGCTTCAACATGCATTTTTAAAGAGCCTCAAAGGAAGAAATATTTGCAATCACACTAGAGATCAGTGAACTCAATGTCAGATAACAGAAAATGAATGTAACAAAGTTAGCACATTGAAAGATTAATATGATTGATATATTTATAGATAGATCTCTATAAATCTCCAATGGTAGAAGTGATAGAAAATGCATTACTATTTCTGCTCTGAGAAGTTCTAATAAATGTATGAAAATATAACCTACAAGGTGGAACTAAAATTTTGCAAAATACATATATACAGGAGCTGAATCCAAAATATACAAAGAATTCTTAGAACTCAACAATAAGAAAACAAACACAATTAAAAATAAGTTTAAATACTGAACAGAGCCTCACCAAAAATATCTCGATGGCCAAAATGCACACAAAAATGTGTCATGAAAAGAAATTTGACCTCATGTCATTTGGGAATTTCAAACAAAACACAAACAAACCACCGGTCTCTTAAAATGACTACAATTGAAAACATTGATGGCTGCTCCAAAAAATTTGCTATTGTGTAAGCATGGTGACCACAGCATTGTAATAACTAACAAACAAAAATTGGAAATAATCAAAATGTGTGCAGATAGAATAGCTCCATATATCAAAGTACACTCACACAATGGAATGGTGCAGAGCTGCTGAGACTAATGAATCACAGCTGTAAGAAACACTTGGGATGAATCAGAGCAACAAAAATGAGTTGACAAGTGCACTGTACAGTGTTACACAGCAATCTTTACAAAAAATGTGAAGACTGTAGAGTTTAGAGATGGATGTGTACTATTTTTAAAAACTCAAAGGCAAGCTAAGCTCAGCATGGCTGGTGCTACCCAAGGTCGGGGCACAGCCTTCATTGTGTGGCCAGGTACCAGTTCTCAAGGAGTAAATGCTGTTGTCCTTTCAGACCTGAATGTGAAGGATCTTTTGCTTAACACTGACCAAAATGTGACTAGATTTTGGGCCCTGGGAGCTATTCCAGATTCTTAGTGTCAAGGACAAACAGTTGGACCAAGACACAGAAAAGGTGGTGAAAGTAAAATGCAATGAAGGGAGAAAAAGAAGCAACAGCAGGCCGGCAAGCAGACTCACAATATCCCAGAGGACAAGGGAAAAGGGTCACATGTTTCCAAAATGCCTAGACTGGCTTTTCCTTTATCCCAAATAATGCGTTGGGGCAGTTGTCCTATCAAAAACTCCTTTGCCTGGTGCCAGATTTAAAATGTCCTCTCAAAAGACTGATTTGGTTTCCTGCCAGAGGCAAGCAAAGGGTTAAAAATAACACTTTTCTGACTGGTCCCACAAACAATGACAGAGTCAAATGAGGGATTGAAAATACCACTTTCTGACTGGTTCCTGTACAGCGCTCAGGAGCCCGGGCGCCATTTTGTTCCTCTGTTCTGAGCATGTCCTCTGGGATCTTAAGTGCTGGGACACCTTCCACCCAATAAGTCGTCCAGTTTGCGCTGCCCTGATCTCCTATCTAGTTGAAAGGAAAAGGGATTTATCCAGCACTACTTCTGATGAGGTGGAGGAGCCTCATTTGCCTGAAAATACCATCTAACCCTGTACAGGTTTGTAAGGGTCTTTTATAGGGAGAGACCAACGGGAGAGGGATATGAGGAGAGTAGGCAGCCAGCCTTGCTCTGTTCCTCTCGGGCTTCTCTCATTCTCACCCTCCCTTGTGGAAGTAGAACTGGGCCTAGACCTCCCGGCCAGCCTCAGCATAATCTTTCAATGTAACAGTCAGTGGTGTTGAGCCTGTGGCACGAGTGTCACAGTGGGGTACTTGTCACTGACAACCTAAAGGGTTCGCCATCACTGACCAGGCTCGAGGACAGCATGGTGTTTTACCCCCCAAGCCTGAAGAATTCTGGCAAAATCACTTGTTTCTAAAAGACAAAGTCTCCCTTTTACAGTTCCATTTTGATTTTTTCATTTATTTTCCCTTTTATTGCTACATTTTAGGTGTGTATTATGATCACATTCTTCACTGAGAATTTGTACCTGACATGACGTATCCCGATCCTCATCACTGCAGTTCCATTTTGAAAGCCAAGCATGATGGTGCATGTGCAGAATTCCACCACTTGGGAGGCTGAAGTAGGACAGAGGAACAGCATTAGTTAAAGCCCAGCCTGAACTATACAGCAAAATTTGTCACAAAAAACAAAAACAAGTTCCATTTTGCCATGTTGGTTACAGGTAGACTCATTAAAAAATATCTTCCCAAGAGAATTAAAGACATCATATTACAATGATAGAAGTATATCAATTTTATAGCAGCATGTCTCATAATAGCTAAATCTTGGAATGTGTCCAATACCAAATGAATAGGTAAAGAAAAAATGTGGTATTTATACACAGCAGGGTACTACCCTACCATAAAGAAGGATAAACTTGAGGCAACTGTAGGAAAATAGATATGGCTTGAGATCATAATGTGAAATAAATCAAATCAACCCATTTGAGTATCACATTGTTTCTCTTATATAAGAAACCCAAATATAAAGAATAAAATAAAATACAAGTAATAGGGTGTATTCTTTTTTCTTTCTCTCTCTTTTTTTTTGGTAGTACTGGGGATCGAACTCAGGCCATTGTGCTTCCAAGGTAGGTGCAATACCACTTGAGCTAAATCCCTGGCCCCTGCAAGTATCCCTTCTTCAAATAAAAAGGGGACTAGGAGATGGAGGGAAGAAGGGAAGGAGGGAAAAGAGATGAAAGAAAGAATTGAGATGTGTTATGTACATGTACCAGCTTCACAAAGGAATGTGGTCATTATGTATTGTAAACATGGACTGATAAAGAATAAAAACTGAGAGAAAGAAATACTTATATAATCTGTGTGAGTTTTATGCATTTGTTTATAGTATTAAATATAGTAGTAAAGGACAGGGATTTAGCTCAATAGTCCCAGTGCCTGCCTTACAAGTGCAAGGGCCCAGGTTCCATCCCCAGTAGCAACATACAATAATGCTGAGTGTGGAGATTCATGCTCACCAGCAATCAGTACCACTACCACCGTGCAGGGCATGGTGGCTCACTCCTGTAATCCCAGCTCTTGGAAGGCAGAGGCAGGAGGATTGCTGTGAGTTCAAGGCTGAGCTCAGGACCAGCCTAAAGTACAAAGCAAGACTCTGTCTCTAAAAAAGATTTAATTAAATTAAATTTTTAAAAATATATATATGTATAAAATACTAAAAGTTTCTAAACAGAACCCAAGATTGAGAAACACTATGCTTGACAATGACTAAGGCTTTTACCTTTAAAAAAGTTTAAAATCAGTGCTAATAAGTCTTTTCTCATGCCATTAAAAACTAATAAGGGTGGGGCCGGGGAGTTAGCTCAGTGGTTCCGGCGCCTGTCTTGCAAGCGCTAGGACCCGGGTTCGATTCCCCGGTAACCACATACCTATACTGGGTGTGGAGACTCACGCCCAGCAGCAATCAGTACCGCATACCACAGTGCCGGGCGTGGTGGCTCACGCCTGTAATCCCAGCACTCGGGAGGCAGAGGCAGGAGGATTG
>PVIR01006168.1:0-14309 GCA_004026965.1 Petromus typicus | reverse complement strand
AAAAAAAAAAAAAAAAAACTAATAAGGAACTCTGAGAAGGCTAAAATTTAATTAATATAATTTATTAGGTACATTTTCAACTTGTAAAATGTACCTTAACTAGATGAATTATATATGCAAAGAAAATGTAAAAAATCATTTTCCATCAATTATAGCTTTTGCTCTGGAAGCAGTGAGCTTTAGCTCTGCTTTCTATTAGTTCTATAAATACACAGCAGGACTAGGTTCTGTTAAGACAATTACTGTTGTGTGACAATGAGTCATGATGCCTGTGCATGGAAGAATGCTTGTTTTTTTTAATTAGCTCATTCAAAAATTGATCTGAAATTCTTTGCGTTGAGGGGATCACAGCAAACCCTTAATAATCACAGTGAACACTGTTTCCAGACCCAAGAAAAGATGGCCCCGCAGACCCTGACATTCATGTTGATAAGGAGCAAGTTCTCTATAGCACTTGATATTTGGGCCAATATTTTGAATTCAAAGAGCTTTCTTAATGCTTGGTGTCAGCTTGTGGCATCAAAGAGTGCGTAGAGATCAGTGGGACCTTGGACCACCTTGTCCAGTTCTCATCTTTCCCTCAGCAGGGCCACTAAGAAAAGAACAGTCACTACTATTAGCCTATTATTTACCAAGAAAGACATTGACTGATACAGAGTTTCTATGAAATACCCAATAAGTTGCTGGTAAAAATATGAGAACAGTAGATGTTTATGTGTACGTGTTTTTAAATAAAATAGGATGAATTCAATGTGTCTAAGCAGAAGATCGTTCTCTATGTAGAAACAAAGCGGAAGGACAGCCATGTCCCTGGGAAAATATGGCAGCTGGAAATACTTACGGTGGGGCGGGGTGTCAGTTTTCTAGAGGTTTTCATGCTGCCTTGGAAGAAATTCAGAATAAAACAGTTTTCATGAATTTTAGACAATAAACATTAATGATACGGGATCTCTAGTTTTGACCAGTTAGATAGCTCTCTTTGTTGTGTGGGCTTTCACCTGAAAAAGAATGAGATTTTATGAAGTTCAAATGCACAAGTGACCAACAAGAGCCCTCCTCCATCTGAACACCACAAAGGCTGGCACAGGGCAGTGGCTCTGAGAGTCTGACACCAGGAAGGGCAATACACACACTTGCCCCCTCCACTCCTTCGGTCACTGTGGCCCAGGACTATGGTAAACCCCCTCACACAAATGAGCATAGAGTCTTGGAAGGATCGAACTCAGGCCCTTGCGTTTCCAAGGTAGGAGCGGTATCACTTGAGCTAAATCCTAGGCCCTCCTATTCATTATTTGTACAAATCAAAATGTACAACCCACAAATCTGTGTGAAAAGACAGACACACGGAGGAGGGAGGGATTTCCTGTCTACCGGCCCTGTTGGCACAGTGACTCTTCCCAGCGGGGTCGAAGGTCAGAGGCATCATTCAGAAGTGCAGGACTCACTCTCCTTCCTCTTCCAGGTTTCCTATGTCTGAACTTGAGCAATTCTGCGACTACTCAGTTCCTGGTGAATAGTGCCGAGGCACTTTCTTCCTACTGCTCTACCAATCAGTCGAGCACTGTGCACTGAACTCCCACTTATTTGCAAAACCAAGCAATATAAATAAGGCAGGATGCTGGCCTCTTTGGGAAGAGAAAATGCAAGCTCAGGGACAATATTGTCACATGCATTAGAAATCAGCCTACCGATGGCACTGTGCGTGCTCTCCCTCCTGATCGCACTCAGAGCTCCCCTGAGATTTATCTGCGCTTTGTAACTGATATTGAAGCATTCTTGCATTCAAGTGTGAGAATCTTTTATACTCTTAGGTGCCAAAAACTCCTCCGTGTTTAAATAAGGTAGCGTTTTTCACAGGAGTTGCTGTCTCCAAAGCTAAGCATCTTCACAGACTTGACTATGGCATGAGCAGATATCTGTAATGAAGTCTAGAAATAAAAAGAAATTACTTCCAGATTTTACAAAGTACCCAAGCCAACAGCTTCATCTTTCAGGACTTAAAAATACTTTTTAAAAACTCTATGTGATTAAAACAACTACAGTTCTAAAAAATTTAATGCAGAAAGCTGCATCAATTTGCACTACATTAAAATGTAATGATTTAAAGGTAATTCAATGATTTAATGCAACGATCTAAAGTGTAAGAAAATGAATGTTTTGATTATTTGGTTTCGAGGATTATTGTACTTATTAATGATGATTTACAAATAAAAAGTAGACCTTTCACTTATGAACTCAGTTCATTCTCTAGGGCTGGTTATAACTCAAGTTGGTCAGTTGGCTTCAGTGTCTCTCTACTATTCACAGACAGATCTCAGTGTGTTTAGAGAGACACTGGCCCAGGATTTTTCAGTGAACCTCACACAGTCAAGGATGTTGTAATGTTCCCTCCAGAACTCTTCAAGAGTTAAATCTACATATGAGACCATCTGGAAGCAGCTGGCATCTGGATCATAACTCAAGACTTATTTCATAACTTAAAACTAGGGCCAGGGATTTAGCTCAGTGGTTCTGGCACCTGCCTTGCAAGTACAAGGGTCTGGGTTCAATCCCCAGAAACCACATACAACAATACTAGGCATGGTGACTCATGCCCACCAGCAATCAGTACCGCATACTACACTGCCAGAGGTGGTGGCTCATGCCTGTCATCCCAGCACTAGGAAGGTAAAAGCAGGAGGATTGCTGTGAGTTCGAGGCTGAGTTCAGGACCAGCCTGAACTACAAAGTGAGACCCTGTCTCAAAAAAAAAAAAAAAACAAAACAAAGAGCAAACAAATAAAATAAATAAATTAAAACTAAAATTCTGATTATCGCCCAAGTTGTGCAAATGTCAGACTGGTCATAACTTAAGACTTCACTGAAGATTAATTTAGGAATTTTCACTGTTAGACACATATATTCTAAATCCTTAGGAGGCAGGGATCTCATTTCTATAAAACTGTTCTAAAGAAAGAATCAAGTGTCGGCACAAAAAATTAAGTAAAGCATACTTAACATTGTAGTATCTCAATAATACATGGAGTAAAAACTAAATAACAAGAATACAATAAATTCTTATGTATGCACATAAAATGAAATAGCTAATAATAGACAAAAATGTTAAGTTGAATAGAAAAAGACTGGCAGAAGCTATGACAGTGATTTCAATTCTTTAACAACCATCCTCTCACCCACAGCATTGATCCCTGGCCCCAGGCGCCATTTTTGTTTTCTGTGACTCAGTGAATTTGGAACGGAGGTGGCCATAAAAAGGACTCTCCTCTGTGGCAGACAACTTGGACTTGTAGCTTGTGCAGGCACTCACTGGGATCACTGCAATTCTTCCCCTTTCCATAAAAACTGAGGTCATTGTATTTAAAAAATTATCTTCCGATCAGATAAACAAACCAGACATAGATATATGTTGTCTTGAGAATTGATGTGGTGTTTTTTACAAGCTCCCCTAAGAACTAGGAGCATTGTATCTGGGCAAATCCAGTAAAGCCAGTGGTACCTAAAGATCTGGAGAGTCTCTCAGCTAACTTGAGCACTGGGGCTATTTTAGGGTTTAGATAGGGTTCCCACTTGTTGCTGTTCTACAGAATCATTTCTGAGAAGTCAGAAAATCTGTATCAATTCAGTGTCCTTCTGATACCCATTGCTGAAACTTGCAGTTTGCATAGCTTGGAATGTGCTGTCTTGCCATTCCACTAGTTCCCTAAGTCTATGACTCTCTCCTTCCTCAGCCCTTCCTTGTGCTGTTAACCTTGGTGTGCAGCTGTGTCCCCAAATCTAATGGTGCATCACTCACTACAAAGTCACTCTGTCCCAAGGAAAATGGTCTATGTTCTTCAGAAAATATATAGCCAAACACTTTGAGCCCAGTGGATCCTGGGCTCTCATTTATTCCTTATAGAAACTGAAAAGGGTTTGGGAGGGCAGAGCTCACTGGCCACTTAGAGTTGAAAGTGGTGGGCCACCTGTCAATGACCCTCGCACACTTTCAAATGCCAGGTGGGCAATGTCCTCTGCCTTCATTTCTACTCCTCTTCTTCCCCTTTCTGTGAGTTTGGCCGAGTCGGAGGCCACAGGATCCTGTCCCACCACAGATTGCTTCGTTTCCTTTCTTTCTTCTCACAGCCACAAGAACCTATTGAGTTGGGTTCTGTCCTTTTCATCTTTCTTAGCATCCTCCCCCATCAGATTCTCTTCCTCCTAGTGGCCGTGCTTGGCCTTCTTACTGCTCTGGAGCTTTGGCAGCTGCTGAGATGGAGTGAGGAAGAAATCATCCTCCTGATAAGGGAGGCACTGAGATGAGAAGACAGGATCAGAATGAAGTGGATTCTCATTACCAGGAAACCAAAAGGACTAAGATAGCATAAACAACTGCCTGCCAAAAATGCAGTAAGTCTATGGGCAGATGGACAGATATAACACACATGTGCATGTGTGCAGTTGTGTGTGAGCGCGTGCACACGTACTCAAAGATTCATCAGACCACTGTGTGCTTCATTTAGACCTCCAGTGTGGCTGTGCTTCTTGTGAACTGGAAGTCCTCGTTACAGAATTTTCAACCCAAAGGAACATACAGTGAAGCTTCTTCACACTTTGAAACGTGCACTGATTATGTTGCACATGTCAGTCCAAGCTCGAGTTTCTGCCTGTGGGTTCTTAAAATAACTTGACCCCATAGGCTGGGGATTTAGCTCGGTGGTTCTGGCACCTGCCTTGCAAGTGCAAGGTCCCAGGTTTGATCTCCGGTAACCACATACAACTATGATGGATATGGTGACTCATTCCCACCAGAAATCAGAACCACATACCACAATGCCAGGCGTGGTGGCTCACACCTGTAATCCCAGCACTCAGGAGGCAGAGGCAGGAGGATTGTTGTGTGAGTTCAAGTCTGTCTTGGGCTACATAGTGAGCTCAGGGCCAGCCTGAACTACAAATCGAGACCCTGTCTCAAAAAAAAGAAAATGACTTGACTCCTATAAATTAGATAACGACCTCAATTTCTTCACTGAAGAAAGAACAGGTTCAGAAAGATGCTCTCAAAATCCTTTACTGTTACACTGCCCTGTGGTTCTACAAAAGCTGAGTCTGGGACAGAGGGGAATGGAAGAAAACATCTGTTAACACCGTTTTGTCTGCTTCAATAAGGATCTACTTTTTCTTTTTAAAGGAGTCTCATTGATCTTCCTCTAACTCAGAACTTTAAACGCTTTCCTGGCTTTTGCTTCCCTTGGTCTGATCACATTAGGCAAGTGTAGTCCTCGTGCATAAAACAATGATGTTAATAGTTTATACTTCAAAGGATTCCTGTGAGGGTTTGACTGGAAATACAAATGCCTTCAGATTCCCAAGGGGATGCAGATCGCTGTGAGTTCCCTGACATAACCTCACACTGGATCTCACAGGAACAGTCCACATCGCTATCTTCAAGATGTGTCTTAGACAACCTCCCACAGCACGAGACAGGTTTGCACACCTTGACCAGTGTCCTGAGAAGGTGTAAGTGCTGGGTCGGCTGAACCAGGACTCGGAGGCTGAATCCCTCTTAGGTCCTCTTTAGTTCTGTGGCCTGTGGCAAATCTCTTGGCTCCTTGAGCCTCGGTTTCCTGCTAAGTGCAAGTAGAAAGGCTGCTGTTCCCAGGAGAATCTTTGGAAGTGAATGGATCATTTTCAGCAGGCAAAACCTGAATGGTGACTGAATATATGAAAGTCAACTGCGCTGGTAAGTAGACAAGTAAATTAAAACCACTGCACATGCCTCAGATTGGCAGAATTTAAATCACAATGATATTGAATATCAGCAAATAAATGGGAAGTAGCTGTTTTCAATCACCACTGGTCGGTGGTTTATCATTAGTACCATTCCTGTAGAGAGAAATGTGTTCATGTGGAGTAAATTGAAAAATTGACAACCTAATATTTCCACCTCTTCCTGCTATTCTAGAAATAACTTTTGCATATGAATATAAGGAAACAGATACATGGATATTTCCCTGGAACTTCTCATAATAACAAAAACTCAAAACTCTAGGTATATGTCAAAAAAAGATTAAGTATAGTATTCGTAGAGGTGATTATTAATAACAGTAAAAGGAATGAACAGGGTAATATATGTGTAAGATAATGCATTTTCATATAGATAGATTTTTAAATTAATGTATTAAAACTACTAAGACTACTACTAATGTATTAAAACTACTAAGACTACAAACAAAATAAGTAATAATAGTTGCTTCTGTGGGAAAAGAAAAGCACTGAGGTTTGGAAATGAGAGTGAAGAGGATTTCAACTAAATGGAATGTTTTATTCTTTTGATTAGAAAGAGAGGCACATGTGAGCAAACCCTACAGTTCTTAATTCTGTACTTGGCTATATTTTGATTTACTTAAAATAAAGGTTATCATTATTCTTGACTCATATTTGTGGTCTCTTCCTTCACACAGATTTGTGAAATTAAAGAAAAGTGAAGAAAGTGAATTTTACATTTACTTAACTTATCTTCAGAAGCAATTTAAATTCAATTTGGAAAGCATCCTAAGGTCAGGTTTTTAAGGAAGAAAATACAAAAAATGGCATAGGGAAAGGTGACACTTCTAGGGACATCACACGATGCCAACAGAAAGATACCTGGGGTCTGGGGGGACTTACAGAGATATATCTAAAAGGATACACAATTTCAGTTATGAGATGAATACATTCTGAGAATCTAGTGCAAAATATGATGACTATAGTTGATTAAAAAACTATTATTGACTTGAATTTGCTGAGTACATCTTGTGTGTTCTGATAGTAACCATATGTGATGATGAAAATGTTAATTGATATGATTGCATTATTCCACCACACATGACTAGCAAATATCACATTGAACAACCTGCATACATACAGTTTTTGCCTTATTTGTACAATAAAGCTGAAGAAGATAAAGAGGGCTGGCTCGACAAATCCTTCCCCCACCCATCTCCTGCAGACTTGGGACTGTTTATTTCTTTCTGATATCTTTCCCTTATTTTCTCTTTTAAGATCTACTTGGATATTCATTTGAAGCTGGCTCTGTCTGTATTAAGGTACTGACTTGGGAGAGGTGGCTCAGAATTGTCCATGCACCACACACATCACAGAATGAGTTGTGCTGTCACCACCAGCCTGAATGAACTTATTTATCTTCTCATCACGCTGTCAGTGCTCCCTAGCTTGAAGGTTACCACTACTCCCTCGACAGGCTCAATAGCAGCAGCATTTAAACAGTGAAGCTCTGAAGTCTGACATTAAATCTGAGAAGCAGTGAGGACAAACGCAAAGGAAAAACAGCCCTTTCCAGGTCGGTCTCACCTCTGTTAGGCCATGTGTTTTTCAAAGTGAATTTCCAGCCAAGCACATCCTGTATCCCTATCACTCCATAAATGAATCAAGGAGATAGCATTTAAAAAGGAAGATATCTTAAGAAATCTCAAGTCCTTGAACTATCTACTTTCCGATAGTGATGAGTCAGGGGCTTGGCGGGGGTAAACTGGAGTTATAAACGGCTGTGACAACCATCATGACACAGACTTCTTTCTAGACTTTGCAGAAATCACTAAGGTAACTATGCAAATTAACCATGTCTGGCTGGTAATGTGTTTTGCATTAAGAATTCCATCCTTGAGTTCCCTGTGGATCCAACCTTGGGGTACATCATAGTTTAACATGGCAGTTTTTCCATTATTTGGAAATGCATCTAAAGATGCATCTAAAAGATGACCTTCCTGTGGAAAAGAATGCCGTGCCTCACAGTCGCCACGTGTGTGGGGTCCACAGTCCGGGCTGCGCTGGCCGCATCTCTTCACGCTAGCTGTGGTAGTCTCATTGCTCTGAGGACTGAGTCCCCGCAGATGCACAAGAGGGTCACAGTACTCTGTTACCGTGTCTAGAACTCAATGTTAAAATGCACCATCTTCTGAAGATGGTTTTCCTATTATTAGTGACAGATCACTGGTGTCAGACGTCACAGCCCATCATGACGGCCCATCAACAGGAAATGAATGAAATGGTAATTTAGGATTTGGATCCTCATCCTCACGTTGTGAGGTTCTCTGAGAAGACGTTAAAAAATTAAGAGAATAACCTCACAAAAACTTGTTCTAAATGGCATCTTGGAGAAAATATATTGCTGCTAGCATGACAAAGAGTTGGAGCTTTAGTATGTGTTTTTACAACATAAAGAGCTAAGATGGTTTGATGAGAAATGTTTCAAGCTTCCCAACACATATTCAAAGAAAAACTTTAATAGCAAGTTATTAAAATGAGCTAGAATTAGTAAATAATATGAGAAATGTTTAATTTCACTGATAATTTAAAAAATGCTACCTAAAATAACACACACATTCTACTTTAAGGCCTTAGAATTAAGAATATAAAGAAATTAAAGTATTCTTTGTGCTTGAGTACCACTAATGATAATTTTAATAGGTTACTTGAATGAAATAACCTTTGGGGTGGCAATTTGTAAAGAAATATCAACAACCTGAAAAAAGCCATAGCCTTAAAGCCTGTAATCAATTTGCAAGAAGCTACACTCATGAAGATATTTATCAAAACATAACTTACTGTAGTAAAAATTAGAAATTGATGAAGTAGAAATGAGTAGTGACCAACTTGGATTTAAGTAATTGCGGCTGCTTAGAAGATGGCTGGTTATTGGTCATTCAAAAGATATGTATAAAACAGTAGACACTCCAACAAAAAATTATAATAAAATAGAAAAAATGAGACAGAGATGGATATATAATATTGCAATAATGTATATCAAAAGAAATAAGTTTAGGCATGAAAAAAGCAATAGGAGACTATCTGAAAAAACTTTAAGACAAGTTGAAATTAAAAGACAAACACTTTGCTCCGCCCTTCAGCAGGCTGGGCCGGCCCCTGCTGATGAAGGCCCTGGTGGTTGCTGACGTCTCTAAGCAGACAGCACTTCCCCTAGGGCCGTGCTGGGGCTGTACAGCACACAGTCTTACTAAAATATCTTGTTTTCTGACATCATAGATTGCCAGAAAGTTTAAGCTTTGAAATCTTAGAAAAAAGAATGTTGTGCTTTTCTTACTGCAAGGATTTCGGTCACTTCGACTCAGACAGGCGGCCCTGACTCCAGCCCTTGGGCACTGCGGAGATGAGTGCTTTCCACATGCAGCACCGTCTTCTGTCGTAATTCTGGTTTCCAAGGAAAAGGCCCTGGTTTACCTCTCAGCCACAGTGCACGCTGATGCTTCCACCCTTGCACTGCACCTATCAACGGCCTGCTTATCCCCAGTGCAAGCACAAGGCTATATCTTCCTTTCTTGGGGGACACGACCCCTGGTCTCCATGTCTGGTCTCCTTCACTGCAAAAGGTCAGTAAGCAGGATTTCCAGACTGGCTTGTCCTGCTGGTGGCCCTTCTCTGGTTAGGCTAGGACACCTCAACATAGGTAGATGACTGTCATTGTGGGATAGAGCTGTTTTGTTTATCCTGTACTTTCTAAGTACTTTTCAATGGAAAATGGTTTGTTTCAAAATGAGGAAAATTTGGTAGTATAATTGTGACTAATGTTAATTATAGCTCACACATACCATAATACCAACCATGCAGGTGGTAAAATTATGAGGGATTTTTTTTTCCTTCTTTGAGGTTTTTTTCTTTCCAAAATAATCATAATAAAAACATTACTTTTAAAATTAGAATGTTAACAGTTACCATTTAAAAGTCTTTGTTAGTAATTCCATTTAGTGGAAGCTATGTGTCTTGACAAATACACTGCTGACGTCAAATGGTGGCACTGCTCGCCCTCACCCCTGCCCAGCCAATTGGCCTTGACTTCATCTCCTGCTTGAGTGCCAGTTTGCCAGGGCTGCTGCAGACAGTGAGGCTGTGGCTCAGGACCAGTTTGTTGTAGGGTCTGAAGAAGAAAACGCTGGAAGTCTAAAACTACTGACATTCTATCTACTCTGCAAGACTTCTTCGATGCTCCAAGGACTTCATTATGAAAACCCCCTGTTTAATAACTAAAACCCAGCAAAAAATGCCTTAGTGCTTTGAATTCAAACCAGAAATCAGTGTTTTACTTTTATTGTCATGCTCACTACTAGTCTGGCTTTCTTCAAGTTAATTTTATGGCATTATGTTGTGTTTCTGTGTTATCTGACATCCTCAGTTAAAATGAAATGCAATGAAGAGGAAAGGGATGTGGAATTTTTAGAACTGTAGTAAAAATATACATGACACAAAAATTTCTATTATAGCCATATTTAAGTGTGTACTTCAATGGCATCAATTATATTCATGATGTTGTATAATCATCACCAATACCTATTTCCAGGATCTTTTCATCACAGAAATTCTATCTCTGTCAGGAACCAAGGACAATTTATTCAGACAACTTATTTGGATTTAAGATTTGCTTACTGGGATTTACTTACTTGGACTTGAAGATGTCTGCCCTGCCCTGCGGGATCAACTCCTGGGATTATTAGGGACATCTGCCTCACCCTATGAGATCTTAAACTACAAGAATTACTACACCAAAATTATTGGCTTTGGCACTTAATGGGACTCACTGGGATTTAAGGATGTCTGCCCTGCTCTATGTAACCTTCAACTACAGGGATTATTATGGTTTTGCCCTATATTATGCATGCTAGGATTATTAGTTGAAGGCTTGGTACCCTATACAGGTGCAAGTGAGCTTGGGTTACGGTTCTTCCGCTCCTGCTTCTGCTGCTGCAGTGTCTGGTCTTTGGCTGCCGCTGCTCAGAGTAGCAAGAGTCAATCGCTGGCTCAGCCTTTTTCCAGGCTCTGACTTTGTTGCTTGCTGGTTATTAATCCTTTAACTGTGGAACTATGGGATAATTGGAGTTCTCCAGGAGGTTTCTGGCTGCGGCTTCTTTCCCTGCCAACCACATATCTCCATTAAAAAAGAATTCCTCATTTTTTCTCCTCCCTAATAATCTCTAATATACTTTGTATGTCTGAAAATTTGCCTGTTGTAGGGCAGAGGATTTAGCTCAGTGGGCCCAGTGCCTGCCTTGCAAGCACAAGGGCCCGGTTCGATCCCCGGTAACAACATACAACAAGGCCAGGCGAGGAGACTCATGCCCACCAGCAATCAGAATCCCATAGCACGGTGCTGGGTATAGTGGCTCATGCCTATAATCCCCGCACTTGGGAGGCAGAGGCAGGAGGATTGCTATGAGTTCAAGGTTGAGCTCAGGGCCAGCCTGAACTACAAAAGGGAGAATCTATCTAAAAAAAAAAAAAAAAAAAAAAAACACCTGTTCTAAATATTTTGTATGTGAGGAATCATACAATACTTGTCCTTGTCTGGCTTATTTCACTTAGTAGAACACTTCAAAGTTTGCTCATTGCTACCTTTTGGACATTGAAAATTTGCTAAAGTTCCCAGTGTTAAAGGTTTGGTCCTCAGGTGGTACTACTAGGAGGTTCTGTGGACAACTAGAAGACTTCCTAGTTGTTCAGGGCACACTCGCAGGGGACTGTGGGGCCTCAGATATTTCCTTGTTATTTTTTGCTTCCTGGCCGTGAGACAAGTATATTGTCCACTGCCACTCCCAACATTACTATCCCAAAGGTCCAAAGCAATGGCCCCCTGTCCTTGGACTGGAACCCAGCTCTGAGCCAAAATATTTTCCCTTTATAATGTAACTGTTTTGGTATTTCAGTATAGTGCTGAAAAGCTACCACATCCATGTTATACATCAGAATTCAATGCATTGATATTTTATTGCCCGTGTTTATCACATTTTGATTGCTCATCCACCTGCTAAGACCATTTAGATTGTTTCTACCTCTTCCTTATTGTGAATAGTACTTTTTAAAACATTGGCAAAAGTATCTGTGTTGAGTCCTGCTTTGAAATGTTTTGACTATATACCTAGGAACGTAATTGTGGTGCATATAGTAGTTCTATAGCTAAGTTTTTGAGGAACTGTCAAACTGTTTTCCAGTTTTGCATTCCACCAGCCATATGGGAGAGTTTCGATTTTAAGGTGGAGGTAAGTTTGGGATCTGGTCTCTAATCCTAGATCTTCAAAAGATTTATTTTACTGTAATATTTAAGAATAACTTTTAATGAGACACTTCATTCTTTGGTGCATTGATTTTTCTCCCCCTTCATTAGACCACAAGTGAAACATTCCCCGGGGAAAGATAAATGAATCACTGTCTTCGGTACTTGTGCTTACACAGTGCTCTTTGTATAATAACTCTACTGTTTCAACAGCTAGGACCTTTTGGCCATATTTCAGAGAAGATTTTCTTTATGCACAGTTCCAAGTTCTATAAATAGGGTCATAGTGAATTCTATCATAGTAAAAACCACCTAGAAATAGATAAGAACCTTTGTGCTATATGTAGTAAGATACAGTTAGGTCATTCTTTTGGAAAAGAAACTGAAAAAGATTTTTTTCCTATTTGAATTCCAAGACGTAATTCCTTCAGAAGAGATTTATGCTTTAAGGTTAGCTAATTTTGGCTCTAAATGTGAGAAGAGACCGCACCCATTTTCCTAAAAAGCATACTAATCCTTCCAGATGGTAGCTCTGTATTTTATTCCTAATTGTCCTTGTCATTTGCTGATGGAATGAATTGAGTGTTAAAATTAGTAAACTCAAATGTCGTGCAGCCTAACTGCATGGGACTGTCTGAGAGGTAGCTCACTGTATGAGTGCTGAAGATACCTGCCCCTTCTTTGCTAATTTCCACTCTGACTGTCCTGGTGCTGTGTACTTCCAGAAGGGTTACTGATGGCCCTGTATATTTGCATCCACTGTCCTCTTTGGAGAATGATCATATTTCAAACGTGAAATTTCCAGGAAAAACCAACATCCACAGTCCTGCAGTCTACCATTCCAAGGGTTAGTGTTGGAAACCCTCCATTTCCCCTCCTGAGATCTGTTTATGTGTCTTTTTTTTTCCAGGTCCTCATACCCTCTGGCTTCAGGTTAGGTTTAGTCAATGACAAACTCAGGAAAGGTTTCCAAGAGAAAAATGTGCGGACAGAGACTTTTCCTTTGGCTTCTCTCCTGAGCATTTGTCTCAGGATGTCTGGAATTCTTGACAAAGAGATCACACTTTAGGAATCTCTTCCAGAACATTCTCTCTCTGTCCCCATGCTGTTATTTCTCCCTTTGCTATCAACATCAGACTCCTACACCACACCTTGTGCTTTTCCTACTTTTCCAGGAGTTTGGGGTTTTTTTGTTTGTTTGTTTGTTTGTTTTTTTGTCAATATACTCTTTCTGAATTAGTTCAACTTGTCTGCCCATCTGTTTTCTGCTGGGACCCTGGGTAATACAGGTAAGAGAGGTTTGAAGTGTTACTGGTTCTTTAAGTAAAGCTCACATTCTGGTAAAATTTGCAATTTTCTATCTTGGTATATGACAGATTGACACAATTTCAATAAGTGTCACAAAATTCTCCAAATAGTTTTCACTGTAATTCAAAAACATAAATTTGATATTTATCATCTGCAACCAGTGGAAACTGAAGAAGTGTGATTGTTAGAAGCTTTGACTCTGTCATTCTTGAGATGATAACTGGCCCCTGAAGGAGGCACAATCCAGGAGCCTGGGACAGAGGCCAGGCGAAGGCAATAGAAGACTGTGAATTACAGAGGGGACACTTTGACTAAAGCCATTCAAATTCAATTTTATTTTGAAATGCCACAAAGCTAGCAAAACTGAGCTGAAATTTTTTTGGACGTAGCAGATGGTGAAACTGCAGTAAAATGATAACCAATTTCTACTTGTCAATTTAAAAATTTCACATTGTATATTGCTCCACTAATATGTACAGTTTTTATGTATAATTTAAAATACATTTAATTTAAAAGTTTTTCTTGAAACAGTGTGGTTTTCTAAACCATAGTAAAATATCCATTTATATATATATATATATATATTTTTTTTAATCTTTATTGGTACATTAAATATACACATCATGATTGCACTCCATAATGGGGATTTGTACCAGTATAAGACACAACTTAATTCTCATTTTTTCCCATAGCCCTACCCACCCTACCACCCTCCCATATACATAAAATTTGTTTCCTTACTTTTTTGTTACAATCTCAACATTATCCCCTTTCACCTTATTTTACATTGAGCATTTTCTATTTCACAATATATAACATACAATGCTAGGACTCATTTACATCTTCATTTTCTCATACCAGAGAAAAGATGTGATATGTACCTATCTGTGCCCTATTTATTTCACTTATGAGGATATCCTCAAGGTATGTCCATTTAAGTAGAAATGATTCAAACTTATCATTT